>SSHR01000127.1:22640-80629 GCA_006518225.1 Fusarium neocosmosporiellum | reverse complement strand
AAAGTGAGTGCTTGATAACCACACCCTTGCTTTAATGCCGTTGAAACCATAGAGGCTACTGCAACGGACGCTGTTGTGACACGTGTCGGTTCTTGTCCCCCGTGCCACCAGGTTTCTTGCATCTTTCCTGGCACTGTCCTGGAATCAGACTCAACCTAGATAGGCATACTGGGCTACGTTGATACCTGCAGCTGGGAGAGTGCAGGTTGATGAAGAAATGCGTAGTTCCGGGATGCTGTCAACTTGCTTGCTCGACTGCGAACAACCTCGCTGTTGAAAATCGCAGCCCTCAAACAGCGAGATCGGTGGCGTCGGACTTTGATCCTTGCGGCCACACTTTTGACTCTATTCGGCCCCCAAACTGCGACAGTTAAAACTGTCAGCTTCTGTAATTATCCGAGCAGACCACCAACACCGTCATAGTGGTTCATGTCAGAAACATGCAGAAACCATTACCATGGTTGACCCCTACCCACCCCGCTGCAAAGTGTCCGACATTCCGCCCAACACAGTTTGCGCCATCCTGGCCCATGCCCTTCCAAAATGCCTTTGACGCGCTTTTCTTTCGTTAACTAATTACCTGCCCAGCCGAGCAACGGTCGCCAGGGTCGTATCACTACGGACGACTGGATTTGTTCCCTGGACTGCAGCGATCACACCATCCACGGCTGCTTTTACCCTATCCGCGCAGGCCGCGGAGCTCGGGAATGGGGCGGGGTTGGTTGGGTGACTTTGTTGGTGGCTCTTCCAAGAGCGCGGAATATGCAGCCATGGGGGGCTAGTGGAAGACAGGGGTGGGCAACAAGAGGTTCTTTTGGAGTGGGAATGGGCTGGAAGAGAAAGTTGGACTTGGCCAGTGACTATTCTACGTGTTGTATCTTGTCATAGACGTCAAGGACATCAAAGACCAACGACAGCAAGCTCGTTAACCTTGCGATAAGGACGTGGTAGCCAGCACCGAACGCGTCAAGGATCACCACTAGAGCCAGTCTAGCAGGCGGGAACGCGGTTTAGCGCAAGAACCATGGAAGCGGCCCGAGGGAACCAACTGAAGAGACCCATAATATTCACTCCAGGAATGTTGTGATAACCCATGTCTCGGTTCGAAGGCTTGCTTGTCTCACCAGCTCATTGGCCCAGCATCCCATGCCCGTTGACCCTCGTCGCCAAATCATTCATGACCTGACGCGTTATGTAATATGGCCAGAGTGAATTCTGGGTCAGATGACAGGACGGGGGGAGAAAAAATGGCACCCACACCGAGAGAGTCAAATTCCCGCTGGGTAGTCCCAACTTGCTTCTCTCAACATCCATCACGTATTTCCTCCAACCATGTGTCCAGAAGACGCCCAGACGACCGAGTTGCAGCAGGCACTCGCTGAGAACCCTCTGCAGGCGGACGTAAGCATTGATATCGGCAGAGTAATGGGATTTGTTTTGACATGCCAAGGACGCCCGACGTGATGATGATTCCGTTTACGCCTCCTCGTACGTCTTGACGCGTCTCACGTAGTAGTGCAGATCTGACCGTTTTGATAGAGCAGGCTCAGGGAGCTTCAAGACATCCCTAGCCTCGAGTGTTCTTAACTACAAGTACGCGATTTGGGGATTAGACTGTTGAAATTGTTACTGACAGGCTTGCAGATACGAGGCTCGTGAGGCATAGGACGTGTATTCTAACTGGCACTAACACCACCGTAGAATGGCCGCCGCTACCATGCATTCCGAGAGGGTTCCTACTTGATGGTATGTATTTATTCTGCCCTCCACGGGAACCAAGCTGAGACATGGTAGCCCAATGACGAGGAGGAGCAAGATCGAATGGACCTGTTGCATCACATTTACAACCTGGCTCTCGGAGGCGAACTCCACCGTTCTCCCGTCAAGGACCCTCAACGCGTGCTTGATCTGGGCACCGGTACTGGAGTTTGGGCTATTGACTTTGCAGAGTACGATATGAGATCTATCAACCAACTAAGCATGTCTGACGGTCGATTAGTGTAAACCCTGGCGCCGAAGTTATTGGAACTGACCTGAGCCCTATTCAGCCTGGATGGTATGCAGACCATCCTACTTGCGCGTCTGGTCCTCAACTTACCTGACTATAGGACGCCTCCTAACTGTCTCTTCGAGGTCGACGACTTTGAAGCCGAATGGCCCTACTCAAGACCCTTTGATTTCATTCACGGCCGTGAGCTCGAGGGCTGCATCGCCGATGACGACAAGCTCTTTGCTCAGGCCTTTAAGCATCTGAAGCCGGGCGGTTACTTTGAGTTGAAGGCAGCTTATACGCGTTTCCTCTCTGATGACGACACTGGCAAGAAGGCTACGGATGTTCACTCTTGGTGCAGCCAGCTGGTCACGGGAATTGAAAAGTTTGGAAAGCCTATAGATGGTGCTCCTACGTGGAAGCAGAAGCTGGAGGAGGCTGGATTCCAGGACGTTCAGCAGGAGATTCTCAAGGTTTGTGGCTTAAACTTGTTTCCCCTATTTACAGTGGTAGATTCAGGTGCTGATAGCCCCCTTAGCTACCCATCGGCGGATGGCCCAAGGATCCCAAGCTCAAGGAACTCGGCAAGTACCAGCTCATCCAGCAGATCCAGGGCGCCGAGTCATATACGCCCGCCGTCTTCTCCCGTGTCCTCGGCTGGAGCGACGAAGAGATCCAGGTGCTCATCGCCAAGGTGCGCAGGCAGTTTAACGACCCGACTATCCACCTCTACATTCCAGTCTATGTTATCTGGGGAAAGAAGCCTGAAAAGCAGGAGGATTGAAAGGGGCAGTTCTTATCATAGCATTTGGCGCGCGTTTTTGCAGTCTATATGTTTGTTTTATTGTATGTAAATGCAGACATTCAGTCATCGGCGTATAGCATCAGCGTGGTCTTGACCACCTCCATCATATACTATCCTACACCTTCCGTCGCCTTAAGATGTGCATTGTCATCGTTGGTAATGGTTACAATCCGTTCTCATAGCAAGAGTCATCCACAGGGGCAAAGAACACAATGACGACATCGTAATCCAATGCAGCAACAAACCACACTCAAACTATGCATCCCATGTCCTCTACTCCACCTGTTGTGCCAAAGCTGCCTTCAAGGCCTTTGGGTCCCGTGGCGTGAAAACGGCCTTGTAGCGGCGAGGCATGGCCACGAGACTCGTGGGATCCAAGTTGCCAGTGATGGGATGGCAGTCGATATCGTCGTGCTTCTCAATCTTGAAGCTGTTGAGGAGTCTCATGTACAAAAGATAGAGCTCTCGGTTGGCAAGTAGGGATCCAGCACACATGCGATAGCCCACGCCGTAGGTGAACAGGGGGGCATCGGGTTGCT
Source organism: Fusarium neocosmosporiellum (assembly GCA_006518225.1). Taxonomy (NCBI): domain Eukaryota; kingdom Fungi; phylum Ascomycota; class Sordariomycetes; order Hypocreales; family Nectriaceae; genus Fusarium; species Fusarium neocosmosporiellum. The sequence goes on along the minus strand of SSHR01000127.1, from coordinate 77,295 downwards.
CCAGCCAGCGCTCTGGTCGGAAGACCTCGGGGTCGGTCCAGACTTGTTCGTCTTGGAGGCGTTAGCTACATGTGTTGCGTGTTTATGAATGGTTACTTACCCATGTTGCAAGCCCAGGCGTTCAAAAAGACAACAGTTCCCTTGGGAATGGTAACTCCGTTGTAGACAACATCCTTGATAGAGGCACGAGGCAGCGCAAGTCGAAGAACAGTAAAGTATCGCAGGCACTCTCGCACGAGGGCAACAATGTACTGGCACTTCTGATCATCGTTCTCATCACACATGGGCTGGTTCGTCGCATAGAACTTTTCAATCTCCACCTTGGCCTTTTCCTGGATCTCGGGGTGCTGAGCAAAGTAGGCAATGGACCAGGCCACCTGCGTGGTAATGGTGTCGAGACCGCCAGAGAGCATGGTCAAGCTGATGGAGGTGAGTTCGTCCTTGTTGAGCTTGGCCTCCTTGTCCATGATGACGTTGGCTTGGATGCACGGCTTGTATGTCCCGTTGGCGATTCGCTCGTCGAGGCCACGGTTGAGATCTCCGAGGTACTTGTCGCGTCTGTCACGCATGGAGCGGGCCTTGGAGGATTGCAAGCTGAAAGGATTCAGACGGAGAAGAGGGATGTAGTCTTGCAGGTTTCCGGTTGTTGATCTGAAGCGGCTAATCTCTTCTTCGACGTGGGTGATCTCATTGAAGAGGTCATCCTCCTGGCTCTTGAGTCGAATGCCCCAGTTGAGTGTCAAAGCGAGGGAGAGCGAGAGGCGCTGGATCATGGGCATTGGGTCGACAGGGATCTTGCCAGCCTCTCCATAGTTGCAGAGCTCCTTGATGAAGTCTCGAGTCTCGATATCGAGGTGATCGACGTAGGTAGCCACTGAGGGTCGGTTGAGGGCAGAAGCGGCGCCCTTGCGACGACGCTTGAGGGAGTCGCTGTAGGGAGACGTGCCGATCGTGGTGCCGGCGGTATCGGAGAGAACCTGGTAATGAATTAGTGTTCTTCTCTAGGAATGTTAGTATTGTGCACCTACCTTGTGGAAAGTATAGAACTCGGGACGCGAGCTTAGAGCCTGGGCGTTGGCTCCAAAGATGGTCCTGGCAGCGCTGGCCGAGTTGACAACGACAATGGGAATATTGCCAAGCTGGATCTGATACACCTTGCCATACTTTCTAGACCACTCGCGATACTTTTCAGCCGCGTTGATATGAATATCCCAGATATTCCCGATCAACGGAAGTCCGGGAGGTCCTTGGAGATTGCTGATGCGCGCATTGTGTCGGACGAGCTCATTGATGAACAGGTATATCAACGGAGCAATGACAAGCGTTAGGAGAACAGACTGGCCCTTATTCTCCAGGACCTTGTCGTTTAGGGACACGAGGAGGTTGGCGATGGTCATGTTTGCAGGTGTTGTCCAAGAAAGGTTTGACTTGTCAGGTTTACTCATCCTCAGAGAGGACTCTCTATATACCACACAAGGCCCGGAAGCATGTCATTGCATATCCGCGAGTTGCCATAACTGTCCGCACCTAAAAGTTACTTTGTCTGGCTTCAATTGCCCGTTCGGTCCATGCGGGGGATCAACACATCCGAGGCCCCGACTAGTGTTGCTCGGAACTGCGGAACGTTTCCGAGTGAGGTCCCGGCGACTGGCCATAACCCCCAGGCAGCCCCTCCAGTTTTGCTCTCATCTCGGAACTTGTGTCTACAGCAGCAGCAATGGAAATCGAGGCTGAGACTGTCGCCCCTGCGCCCGAGTCGGCTTCCAAGCCGCGCAAGCGGAACACTACCGGGTCTGAGGCTGCGGTAGATGGGTCGGCAGCCAGGCGTGCTAAGCGGGGAAAGTACACGTCCATGGCATGGTGAGTCCGTCAGAAGCATCGTACGGTTGTTGATGAAGCTGACGCCATCGTGCAGCGACGAGTGCAAGAAGCGGAAGCTCAAGTGCATTCCTTCTGGATCTGCCAATTGTGAGAGATGCATTGCTGGTGGTTTGACCTGTGTCTTTGCGGCTGCGAACCAGGTCCCCAAGGATGTTAAGCTTGAGCAGTATGTGGCCCTGGCCGACTCGGTAGTTGTTGCAGCTAACAGGGACTAGGAGCCAGCATCTACAGGGCCTCACTCAAGAACTGTATCAGCTTCGTCAGCAGGTTGCCGACCTTGTAGGCATCGTGAGAGAGCTCAAGGACCAGCCTCAAGAGGCACATACCGTGTCGTCGCATTCTCGAGAGACGGTCCATATCCAGTCACCTGTCAGCATTCATCGTGGCGATGTACCTAAGCAGCCTCAATTTGTCGGACCTACACAGTCTGCCTTTGGTATCCTGGTAGGAGAACGGTCTTTGAACCGTATGGGAATACCGACCTACGAGCTATTTCCTCCAAGCGGCGCACAATCTCCCATCGAGTCAACGGCTGCTGCCAAGATAATTACCGACTTGGGCTACTGGGATCAATGCACCGCTAGCGAGATCAGCAGGTTTCTCATCGTCTTCCAGGAAGAAGTCGAGTCAGTCCATCCTATCATCGACACTAGCGAGTACGTGGTTCGGTCACAGGAGATTCTTGACGCCATTCGCAGCGGAAACGCTCCCGAATATACAGCCCCACAAGGAGAGACGCCGATGAAGGGTCTGTCTAGGAAGGATATTGATATTGTCAAGATTGCCGTCGCGACTGGCATGGTGCTAGAAGAGCATAACAAGACTGATTTGAGTGCCGCTATTATTGGTTCTATCGAAGGGACTATATCATGTGTGCTCTACCCTGAGGTCGATCTGAAAGAGATTCAGCTCCTTTGCATACTGGTAAGTGGTCTAACCTCCAAACAGGGCCGCGTTACTGACGTGTATAGAGCATCTATCATTTCCATTGCGACGAAGAGCTGGTATCTTGGCGCCTCGTTGGTATTGCTGCGCGTGAAGCCATAGAGATGGGTCTTCACCGAAAGCGAAGTCTTCTCGACAATTTCAAGGATCCTGACTGTCGTCGTCTTGCAACCCGCGTCTTTTGGTGCGTCTACGTGCTTGATCGGCGATGGAGCTTCGGCAACAGCTTGTCCTTTGCTCTTGTGGATAAAGATATCGATCCTGAGCTTCCTAAACCGGTGAGTCCCAAACTCTTGCTCAACTGGATATCGCAAGTAAGATAAGCTAATTGGTTTGCCTCAGGATGACGAGTATTCATATCTCAGGTGCATGGTTGGCTATTCTGAGCTCTGCTCCAAACTCTGGGATGCCATCCCACCCTTTGGATCTGCTTCACAGACTATTCCCGATGATACTGCGACAGCTCTTGATCAATGCGCCCAAGACTGGCTGGAAACTATCCCTCCCCATCTACAGTTGCGGCATCCTCGTCTTGGCCTAGCACCACGCTCACAGCCTCAAGTGCTGCATCGGCTTCGCGCCCTGTTATATCTACGTGGGAACTATGTGAGGATCTTGATCTACCGACACCACCTGATGAGTGCCGCGAGCATTGCTGCCAGTCCTCGCATTGCATGGTTAGTTGCCGACATCGCCCAGGACTCTATACAGGTTCTCGTCCATCTTCACAATACGTCAGATATCTACTCGCGGCAGCAAAGTGCATTCAACAACTTTCTGCTCAGCGCCTTGGCTGTGCTGTTTCTTGCCGTCTGCCACGCCCCTGAGATATTTGCTGCCCCTTGTCGAAAGACCTTCCTTGACGGAGCGGACTTGATTAGAGGCCTTTCACGACACAGCATCATCAGCCGCAGGCTATGGAAATCCATCCGTGGCCTCATACCGCGTATGAGAAGCCTGGCAAAACCTCACCTGGGGGAAGACCAAACCAGCGAGTCACAGGCAGGAGACAAGGAGGTTGAGGCTCAGGACGTCAATGGCGGGGAGTTACAGGAGCATGTCCACATGCCGGTCCACGATCATGTTGATTTTCCTTTGGGAGAGATGATGCTTCCTGATACCGATATCAGCCATTCCGTTCCTGATATGTATCAAATGCGGGACGATCTGCTGAGTCTCTTTGACGCTCTCGGACAGGGACAGCCACTGTATCAACCCATACCAGGCCAGTATGCTGAGGGGCAGGAGGTCACAATTGCGGAGGAAGAAGGTGAAGAGATATCACGGAGGTTTCAGGGCTTGATATGAAGTTACATACTTGCACTAATTGCAACTCTCGTGCCTTGTCATAACTCATTAATATGCATCATCAACCTTTCTACCCGACCACATTCTCAAAGAACACCATGGCAACTCCCTGATGAGCTGTCTTGGCAAACTGCTTGAGCTCCCCATGGGCAGTGCACTCTGTGTCGTAGTAGTTGAAGTCGTCTATCGAGCTAAAGACAGACAGGGCAACAACGGTAAAGCCTTGGGCGCGTTGATCAGGCGCTGCCTTTCCAGCCTTGACTGAAACGATGTATGGCTTCCCATTCTATTTGCACACCTGGTTAGAGAACGAACTGATGTGCGAACTGGGATCACGAACCTTTAATGCCTTTTGTGGCATCACTTTGTAGAGATCCAGCAGCCGTTGCTGGTCTTCTTCCTTGGGGATCTTGAACAAGGTGACACGTGTGATTTGTCCTGCCATGGCTGATGAGGTTTGAAAGAATGACTGGAGATGTAGAAATTCGTTTAGGAAGGAGTCGGCATTTAAGTAAACCCTGCAGATCAAGTTCGGAATAAAATGGATTCGCTTTGCATGTACCCAGTTTTAAGATCAACAGACTCGGAATCGCAGCAATTGATTCCGCGCATGACGGTGCATGACTCGAGAATAAAGGAATCGGATTAAAAGCGGACCTGCGTATGACTGCTCAACTAATTGGTCAAGTTCTCACTTCTTTACCTGTTGAATAGACGGGTGTTTATTGGAGCCCTGTCTTATGTCTTGCCAGCTTCTGACCTCACAAGTAGCATTGCCATGCAAGGCATAATTATAGTGGTAGCACAAATCACCTAGCAGCCCTAGAAATCGTCGTATTCCATCCTGAGCCCGGAATACGAAGAGCTTTCGTGGCCACGTTTTCGCTATAGCGGTTGAGTCTATTGAAGTCTCAGTGTTCTATGTCGTCTAATTCCTTCCACTCTAACCGCGTTGAACAGCCGATAAAATCGTTCCAGAGCATTCACCAAACCCAATCAAGCCATCCTCGGCATTTCCAGCCCATCCTTTGATAGTGATAGTGTCACCGTCCTGGATAAACTTTCGTTCCTCGCCGTTCTCCAACTGCACCGCAACCTTGCCACCCTGAGTCTGCTCAAGCAGGCTGCCCTGCGTTCCGGCGTCTAGCCCAGACACGGTACCGGATCCTAGAAGGTCTCCTGTACGCATGTTGCAACCGGAGATTGAATGGTGGGCGAGCATCTGGGGCCAGGACCACAGGAGGTTCTTGGAGCTTGTGCGGGTGATGGTTGTTGTGTTACCCTTGGCGGCTATAGTCATATTAACTCTGCTCCCACTCTTGTCGGTAGAGATGATGTTGACTTACTCGTCAGAGACACTTCCAGGTTGATGTTGACAATGTTATCCTGTCGCTTCTCGCGTAGGTATTGCTGCAGGTCAACCTCATTGACAAGACCAGCTGTCTTGTAGGGCTCAAGTGCATCCGCGAGAACCACCCACGGGCTAATTGTCGTGCCAAAGTTCTTTGCATTGAACGGACCCAGTGGGACGTATTCCCACTGCTGAATATCTCGTGCACTCCAGTCGTTCATCAAGACATAACCAAAGATATACTCCTCGGCAGCATCAACGGGGATTGGAACTCCCAGGTCGTTTCCCTTGCACACAAACATACCGAGCTCCAACTCGATATCAAGTCTGTTGCATGGTTGAAAGACTGGCTCCGTAGCCTTTGGGTTGGGGAGAACTTGGCCCCAAGGCCGATGGAGTGGAGTGCCTGACACAACGACGGAGCTGGCGCGTCCGTGATAGGCAACCGGAAGATGGTTGTAGTTTGGCTGCAGCGCGTTGGCAGGGCCTCGGAATAAGGCTCCTACAGTTTGAGCATGGTTCCGGCCAGCAAAGAAATCTGTGTAGTCGCCAATCCTGAGAGGAAGATGCGTTTCGACCTCAGACAATGGGATCAAGGCTTCCTTTCTCAGGGCTTCGTTGTCCTTGAGGAGTTCTGGGAAAGACGTGTCCTGGCGGAAAACATCCCGTAGATAGCTCCGAGTAGCCTTGTGCAGGGGTCTACCCAAACTGGCAAAGTCGTTCAGTGTTGACTGAGAGAAGACGCTGAGCTTGTTCTTAGGAAGGTCGACAAGCTTGGCGAAGCCGCCTTGGCTAGCAAAGACAGACAGATCGAGGACATGATTGCCAATGGCGACAGCTGGACGCCTGATTGGCTTGCTGACTGTCGAAATGATTCCGAAGGGAATATTAGCCAGAGAAAAGTGGCTTCCCAGAGGGATGGGTAACCAAGAAGCCATATTGAAGGAGGTGGGGAGAAATGGAGATGTAAGGTGGAGGGGTGAATGCAAATGGTTCTCTCAGCAAAAGAGGCAACCAAGGTAATTTTAACCATAGGGAATGGGATTGAGAATGTTTATTCATTCATATGAGATCTTGAAATCCCTCTGATGATAAATTCTCGTCGGTTTGTGTTCCGACTTTGATTGCGTCAAACCAAGTTCCGAGCATTCCGAGTCCACCATGTCGTAGATCTGCATTGCAAGGCGGGGAAGCGGAAAGTCGCGGATATAGAGAACGGATGGCGAGGATGAATCCGTGATAAGCTGTACATCCGAATATTATAAGATTGCTAGCCTTGAAGCATGTCTTTTGGCATCGTTGTTGATAACACCACGATCTGAGTTCAAGCCTCATCCGTCAATAGTTCAACATGCCTGTTACCAACTTTGTAACTCCCGAGAAGTACACGTACCTCAACGGCTTCAGGTCATTTCATGAGTAAGCATATCTCGAATAACGCTTGAAAGTCACTGACAAGATTATCACCAGATCTGAAGCCATCAAGGGTGCGTTGCCCATCGGCGCCAACTCTCCCCAGAAGCCACCATATGGTCTCTACGCTGAGAAGCTCTCCGGAACTGCCTTTACGGCTCCCCGACATGAGAACCAACAGTCTTGGCTTTATCGAATCCTCCCCTCAGCTGCGCACTCGTCTTTTGAGCGCTTTGACAGAGTCTCTGAGCCACTGATCAACGGCAAACTGGACTTTGTGCCAAACCAGCTGCGATGGGACCCTTTCGAGATTGACGACCAAGTCGACTGGGTTAGAGGGTTGAAGCTCGTCTCTGGAGCTGGAGATCCCACCATCAAGGTCGGTCTGGGAATCTACATCTTTGCCGCGGGACGTGACATGGACGAAAACACGGCCATGTACTCTTCTGACGGCGAGATGCTCGTGGTAGCGCAGCACGGAGTCTTGGATATCCAAACTGAACTGGGTCGACTTCTTGTTCGTCCTAATGAGATTGCTATACTTCCTCGTGGTATCAAGTACCGCGTGACGTTGCCTGCAGGCCCGGTTAGAGGGTATATCCTTGAATTGTATCAAGGACATTTTACTCTGCCGGAGCTGGGCCCGATTGGATCCAACTGCCTAGCAAATCCCAGGGACTTTCAGGTCCCGACAGCGGCGTTTGACGAAGATACTAATACAACTTGGACCATCATCAACAAGTTCAACAGTCAGTTGTATGTGGCGAAGCAGAACCATACGCCATTTGATGTGGTGGCGTGGCATGGAAAGTGAGTTTTCTCCTGTGATGAAACGTTCTACGTGGCCCAGAACTGACAGATGCGTAGTTGTAAGTGACTTAGCAACGCACCCCAACCAAGATGACGATACTGACGACAAGATAGTTTACCCGTACAAGTATGACCTGGGACGCTTCTCCGTCATCGGAAGCATTTCCTTTGATCATCCTGACCCGTCCATCTACACCGTCCTGACCGGCCCATCCGATCATCCCGGTACCGCCGTAGCAGATTTTGTCATCTTCCCTCCACGCTGGTTAGTCCAAGAAGACACGTTCCGACCCCCGTGGTACCATCGCAACACCATGTCCGAGTTCATGGGCCTCATCTGCGGCGAATACGACGCCAAGACAGGTGGAGGCTTCCAACCAGCTGGCGCCAGTCTTCACAATGTCATGTCTGCTCATGGACCAGATGCCGACAGCTTTGAGAGGGCGAGCAATGCGGTGCTAAAGCCTCAGAAGATTGGAGAGGGGAGTATGGCGTTCATGTTTGAGAGTAGCTTGATGTTGGGACTCACGGAGTGGGGGTTGAAGACATGTCAGAAGGTTCAGGCTGAGTACAGTGAGCATAGCTGGTCAGGGCTGAAGCCACATTTCAAGAGGCCATCTTGAGGGCGGTGCTGCAACATGATTGAATCAAGAGCGTTTCATTGTGGCTATCTTGCAGTCGAAGTCTATGCTATTCTCTAATGACCCTTCCAATTGAATGAAGGCGTTGGCCGGCCATGAGAAACGCCCCTGTGTTGGTGGTGGAGGGGGCGGGTATTGGGAAAAAATGGTCAGCCAGTCAATGTCTGCAACCTTGATTTGGACCTTGACATGCCCATTTCCAAGAGGAAGCCGTCAAATAAGAGACCTGGCCATTCCCCAGTTGCTCCTTGGTGACGTTTTGGCTTTAGCAATTGGGGTGGCCCTGGGCAAGATGCCCATGTGAAAATTCCGTTAAGGGCTCATATGTGCTGATTCCCGGATCAGACAGTTCATCTTGCAAGCACATTTCCCAGGTTACCATTGATGGGTCTGCCAAGATCGATGCAGTGTTCTCAGTCACAAGATTCCATCATCTGGAGAAGCCCTTCCGTGCTCGGAATGACTTCCGAACGCCGAGGATGGCTAGATCCGGGACTTGGCAACCCCCCGAGTCGCACGCGTCTCGGAAATTGTCGCATTTTTGAGCATGGGTGTTGGCAGCTTAGTGGACTTGACTTACTGCATATGGATTTAGCTGATTGCCACATGTAACGAGCAGCTCGGTTAGCTGTCAGTGTCTTTCTTGGAGGAAGACATCTCGACAGCGTGTACGAGGGCAGCAAAGCGTCAGGGTGAGCGCAGAAAAGCGTCCGCGTATTTGTAATGCCCGCTCTAGCAACAGCCATCATGTCACCCATCCAGCACCTCAATAAGCATCTCTCGTCTCTCCCCGTCTTCTGGATGAAGCCACCCAATAGCGGAAACCTTATTGACGATCTCCACCCCGTAGCGTTGCCCACATTCCGGGGTAATGGCTGCACTCTACATGGGGTTCGCGGAGAAGCAAACGCGGGGTAAAAGCAGGGGCAAAGGGGAGGCAACTCGCACGCAAGACCGAGTTCCGCTGGTGATTCTACCGTTGCAACGAATTGCCGAACATTGAAGCGGAGAGAGGAAGGATACCGACTAGCACAGCAACTCTTGTATCAAGGCTTCTTGACTCCAAAGCAAATCCTCACGCCTATCCCTCTCTGTTGCTGCCATGACTCCACGAACTTCACAGGCAGACTTCTTGTGCGAAACGTGCAATCTGCCGTTTCAGCGCAGGGAGCACTACCAGCGCCATCTACGCACTCACACAAAGGAGAAGCCTTTCTCATGTTCTGAATGCGGGCAAAGTTTCGGCCGAGTGTGAGCTGACCTTGCCCTTCATCTTCATCCTATACTGACGAGACATTCCAGGGACTCGCTCGCTCGTCACCATACAGCCCTTCATCTCAGTGCAGACCGCCAGGAGAACCGCGACCGCCAGAATGACCGTCGTCGCGTGTCTCAGGCCTGCAAACCCTGCAGCGCCTCCAAAGTCAGGTGTGATGGAGAGCGACCGTGTCAGCGATGCCGGCGCCAGGATAATGAGTGCTACTACGAGCCCTCGGCAAAGCGCAAGATGTCAGAGGCCGGCTCAGACAAAACAATGGCCAAGCGGTACAGGAACAACAATGCCAATTCGAATGCCGCCACCTCGATTGCCACCCACTCACCGTTGTCACCGCCCGCGACTATTCACGATAATTCGTATGAGATCATTCAGTCGGACACACACGTCTCACCTATCCAAGCGCAGTTTACTGAGCCGCCCAAAGCCGACGATCTCACCATTGAAGTCCAGCCGATCGATCCTCTTCTCGAAATGCCGTCAGGTTCAGCACCCGAGTATTCCGTGAATACCATGGTTCGACCCGAGATGCCGTTTGAGGGGAATGACATGTTTCTCGACTTTGATCCGACAAAGAACATGCCCACACCCTCGTTGCTCTTTGGGGATGCATTTGAGCCGACGAGTTGGCTCAACTATGGCACTGAGCAAGAATTCACGCCATTCTTCCTTCAGAATGAGCCTTCCATAGATGCCATCAACGAACTCTGGCTCGATCAAGCAGGACTCAGGATGCAGCAGCCAACTATCCTGGCAAACCCGACTCCTACCTCTATGATCGATCAATCAGCCGTGGCAGAGCTCTACAGCCGCAGCCACTCGCCTGCCATCGACAGGGACGCCGTCGAGCCAAGACAATACCATCCTGTCAACATCGAAGTTGACGCCCAACTTGCCTTCCCCGATCTGTCCCATCTAACGGCAGACGAAATCGACCAGGAGAATCTCGCTCATGTAGACGAGGTACCTGAAGAAGTTTGCAAGAAGGCAGCGCAAGCAGCTCTGGACATGCAGAATAGTGCCAGCTATCCGAGGTTCAGACACATAGCCATTCCGCCTGCTCCAGTGCTGAATGCTTGGGTACAGCTGTACTTTGAGTTCTTCCACCCGGTGCTGCCGATCCTGCACAAATCGACATTTTCTGCGTCAAAGAGACACTGGCTGCTTATATTCACGGTGGCTGCTATCGGTGCTCAATTCTCTGGCATCAAAGGGGCGCATGAGTGCTCCAGGGCGATGCACGAATTCAGCCGTCGACAGTCTGCTATAATGGTAAGTGCCAACACAATACTTGAGTCCACGACCGTACTGACCTAGTTCCAGTGCGAGAACCAAAACTCAAACGGCAGAGAGCTCTGGATGGCGCAGACCATTCTCCTTAACCACATCGGCTTGATGTACGGCGGCGAGAGGAGATCTCTCGAGATCGCCGAGTTCTTGCAGGCTCTGCCTGTAACTCTTGGACGCAGAAAGAGACTATTTACAAACATGTTTCCCATGGAAAAGTTTGCACAGCTGCAGTTGCCGCGGACACAAAAGTGGCAGATCTGGTTGCTTGACGAAGAGCGTCGAAGGGCGGGATTCGCAGTCTGGGTAAGTCGGAGCATCAAACTTGAGAATACCGGCGTTAACAGAAGCTCAGCTTATTGACTCGGCTTTCGATGCCCACTTTGACCTCAGTCGTTTGATGAGGCTGTCTGAGCTGCAAATCTCCCTGCCACAGCCGGATGATCGTTGGGGTGCTTCAACTGCTCAAAGCTGGGCAAGTTTCCCATCGATGCTCGGTGAGTTTTGCTGCAACTTTCTCTTCACTTGAAGAAATGCTGACTTTGTAGAAAACAACGGCTCTGGCGGACTCCCAACCATGGAGCGAGTTGTTGCCGACGACACTTGGAAATCGGTCTGGTCAAAGACGAACACCCTCGGCAAGCAAGTCATGCTCCAGCATCTGTCAGACGTCATCAAGGACCAGAGCTCAAGTCAGTTTGGTGTACCGGGCTTTTCCTACCACGATAAGCTATTAGCAGCAAACGTCCTCAACGAGCTTTTGACCTTGACCGAGAACGAGCAGATCGAGCAGTCGATAGACGAGGTCAAGGCTGCGACCACCCACCAGATCATGGCCCTCAGCGCACTGATGATCCACAATACACCCACAGCAAACTTGCTTCCCACTGTTGTACGGTGCATCTACGGCAAGGTGGATGACGCAGAGTGGGCGCAGATCGGAGAGCGGTGGAAGAGTTCTTCAAGCCAAGGAAGACTGGGATGCTTCTATGCAGCGAGGATCCTCCATGTCGTACGATCAAGTCACTGTACGCACTTTGGCACACCCGTCAGCCTTCTCAGAGCCGTGCTCGTTCTGTGGCTCTACTCTGCGCTGTCTGAGCGCTCTCAGGAAGGGTTCTTGTATCCGCGGCCGGCGCCGGCTGTGGTACTGGGGCCGAAGGCACTGGAGGGCATGGACAACAATAGTTGGATTGGTATTGGGTGGAGCCGAGTCAAGCTGCCGGGTATCGGGAACCTGCTCAGTGCTGAGGGACGGGGCAAGTTATTGGATGATGGTGCTATGCTGATGAAGTCGTTGAAGGGATGGGCTATTAGTTCTACGTATTCGCAGATTCTCACGAGGCTTCGTGCCTGTGAAGCTTCTGCGTTTGAAAAGTCCAGATAGGGTTGGGTGCTATAGTAAAGCTTACTTCATAGCGAGTGCATAGGGTTCAAACTCATGACATCTAATCTAATAACTCTACCCTGGCGTTTGGTCTTTGTTAAGGTAATGTTGAATTATGTAGGAGAGGAACGGGCTTGGATAGAGGCTGAGTGCTTGGCCTGACAGCCGCTAGACTGTGGCGAATGCCTCCTTTGATCTATGCAACTTCACTGTATGCTCAACGATAGCGCACCTAAAGCAATGGTGCCATCGTCTTATTAACAATAGGTGAGACTCATAATCGAGGATTTATGGTCACAAATGCCACTATTCACAAAGCACCTCATGCCGAGTGGGAGGCGTGACCTTCTGTGGGATACCGAAAGCCTAGGATAACAATAGCCGACCTCGAAGGCCTTTCCGAGACTGTACAAGCCGGCTCGGAACCACCGGCTCCACGACTTTCCGACCAAGACCCCATAGCCGAAGCTCACGTGCACTCTTTAAACACGGAAGAATAGAAGCAATCGTCTTCTATGTATATCTAGATCTTGGTCCTTCTTATTGGCTTTGCTTCTCTTGTCTGGTCAAATTGATCTGATCTATACCTCCTACTCGTCAATAGATTTATTCTAGCTCTTTCGCAATGACACCTACAGTTTATGGAAACCTTCCCTCGACTAGGACTCGCAGAGTCTTGCTGCTTCTCGAGGAGCTGGGAGTCGAATATGACTTGAAAACCTTGGACTTTGCCAAGGGAGAGCATCGGGTTAGTTCGTCTAAAAAATGGTGCCCTTGGTCAAGAACTAGAGGCTCACACGTCATCGCAGAGTTCGACTTATGTCGAAGAACACCACCCATTTGCCAAGGTGCCGGCATATGAAGATGGTGACCTCAAGATCTTTGAGTCGCGAGCGATTTGCCGATATCTCGCCAACAAGCACTCTTCTCCTCTTGGTCCTCCTGCCAACCTTGAGGCATTGGCTGCATTTGAACAAGCTGCCAGTGTCGAGTACGCGTACTTTGAACCGAGCGTTTCAACTCTTGGCTTTGAGCTCATTTTTAAGAAGTTGGCGCCCACTCTGATCATACACGATGCACTTACTAACGTGGTCAAGGATGCTATCGCTGGGAGACACAGATCAGACAATTGTAGCCCAACACAAGGCTCAGCTTGTCCAGGTTCTTGACTACTACGAGAGAATCCTGCAGAAGCAGGATTATCTTGCAGGCCAGGTTCGACATCCCTGATATCCTGTTTGGGTATTGTTTCTGACTCAATGATATGTAGAACTATAGCTTGGTGGACCTCTTTCATATTCCTTGGATTGGTTTTATCAAGGACCGTCTGCAGCTCCCAGATCTAATTGACTCGCGAAAGAACGTGACGGCGTGGTGGAAGCGAGTGAGCGATCGTGAGGCATCAAAGGTTATTGCGGAAAGGCTGGCCAAGTTGCAACACTAGATGAATCTTTTCAAAGGATTTCCATCATAAACCATAGATCTAGATTGAATAGAGTCAATAGATATTAGATAAATGCAGTAAATTTGATGGAAACATTATGCTTTACATGATGCCTGTCAATAAGTTACGCGACATAGAACTGGGCCAATACTGTATAACGAACCTTGAAAGCTTGAAAGGGTAACTAACAAGATGAAACTGAATGCAGAACAAACTATATATCACCAGACATGATTACCTCACTCTGGTCAACCTAACATTGATATGCTTCTGCCGAACAAACCAAGCGTTACACGTCTCCCACTCCTTCTCAGGTTCATCCAACTCGATCTGTTTGGCAATGTTGTTAGTTGAAGCTCGCAGAAGTATAACTACAAAAGCTTTTACTTGCCTTGAAGAGATAGAGAAGAGTCGGTATAGCCTTGTAAATCTCCAGCAAGCTAATGTTCTTGCCGATGCAAGTGCGGGATCCAGCGCCAAACGTAAACGTAGCACCAAGCATCTCGGCTTTTCGGTTGTCATACTGCTGCTTAGTCTCGTTTGAACTTTGAAGCCATCTTTCAGGGATAAAAGAGTCCAAGTCCTCGCCAAAGATGGGAGAGTGGTGCATGACCCAGGGGTTAATGCCGACAACGGCCCCGGCTGGTAAGAAAGGACCATCTGGCAGCTGGAGACCTCCCTCCGGCACGATTCTTTCAAGCAGCAAGCCCACTGCAGGATGAAGGCGAAGAGCCTCCTTGATGACGGAGTCAAGGTACGGTAGCTCTTGGCTCTCCTTCCAGGTCACCGGGATAGAGAAGTTGCCCTCGTCTCGTGCCTGTTCAATCTCCTTGCACACCTTGTCCAGAATAACAGGATTCTTCAGCAAGTAGTAAAGCACTGCTCTGAGTGAGATTGCCGTCGTATCAGAGCCAGCGTTGACGTTGCTGAGGGTGTACGAAAAGACCTGCCGATCGGTGACGACTTGTGGATGTGTCACCTTGGCCTCAAGGAAACGAGTCAGGAAATCTCGTCGTAGAGGTTTCTCGGACTTTGTATCACCGCGCTCTAGTCGTTCATCCAGACATTCGCGGGCAAATTTGGCAATTGCTCCAGTTGCACTGCCGCCCATCATTCGTCTAATGGGGTTCTTGACGATGAGATGGTCCAGCCAGGGCATTTGTCCGACCTGAAAGGCTGTTAGTGAATGGGACAAGACATATGGCAGGAAGAGACTTTATTCACTTACCATGCCGGCATAATCCAGATTTCTCTCCAGCGAGAGCATGATGTTGCTGATATCCTTGCCTTGCTCTAAAAAGCCTAGAGGTTTGCCAAAGGTGAGCTCTCCAATGACATCGAAGGCATCTAGAAAGGTATATCGTTAGCTTCCAGTCTCTCTGAATAATGGGCTTTCCATACAGTACTGCAGCCAAATAGCCATATCGCAGACCCGACCATCTCTAGCAAACTCATCGAGTCTACCAATCATGGTGTGAATGGTCTTGTCAACAAACACCTCAAATTCGGTCAAGGTACTCATGGAGTAAGCCGAGGAGATTGGCCGCTTGATCCTAGCGTGAAAGTCCTCATCCAGGGTGGTGAAGAGAGTCTGCGTGGGATTGCCATTGAATAGCTGCTGCTGCGGCTCGTAGAATTTCGTCTGGAAGAACAGTCAATCAAGGATTCGACGCCAGGATATGCCACACTCACCTTTGTGTACCCCTTGTTGACTCCATAGATGACCTTCAACGCGTCCAAGTTCTGAACGCTTACCAGGTTGGGCCCAAGACGTACGTACTGTCCATATTTTTGGTGCAGCTTGAGATGCGTCTCCTCCGCCTTTCCTCTGGCTACGTCAATGAATCTCCATAGGTTAGAGAACCTCGCAAGGAATGGCCCGGGAACCTCAGAGACGCCTCGAGTAAAGTAATTGCGGGCGAGATGCACCAGCACAACCACAACGGCTATTATGGGGAAGTGTTCCCGGACGAGACTGGTGATCTCTGTGATGATTGCCATGGTGTCGTATATCCTCGATGCTCGACTCCCCTGTTTCGTTGAAGAAGTCTAATATGTCAGACAGGTTTCTTTTCTATAGATCAGAACAATCTACCTGCCCCGCACTATCGAAGTCATCCCCGCGAATAGATAGCCTCGGGTTTGATCTCTCTGACACATCTTTGGCGTGGAGCCGAGTGTCAACGCCTTTGGCTGTACCCCGCGCCTTTCCGACATCCCGACGCCATGACCGGTTGGACTACCAAATGCCGGTCGCTGACCACCTTTCTCGCTATTCGGCATTGAGGATTTTGACTGTGGGAAATAATGGTAGTCTGGCTCTCTTGAGACACTCTGTACGAGATAGACGATACGTCAAATCGTTCTCGACCAAGCTTCTCTTCTATTGAGGGTTTGTCACCTCGGCCAACACACGATATCGTTGCTCTCCTTTGTTGAAGTAGTTTAGTTGAGACATTCGAGTACAACACGGGCTCAAGTACAAGTAGAGGCTTGGATAAGTCTATTTGAAAGACGCTATTCTATTGTCATGTGCTTCTAATCCGGCTCTGCTTGCATCCACAAATATCTCACAAAATGAGTGGCCCATCCCTGATTAGTCGTTCCTGGGGAGGTCAACGATCTGAACCTTCTCTACCATAGGGCCCAGCTCCTCCACGACAGCGAGGTGGACGGGGTCCTTGAGCGCGTAGTAGTCTCTGTCCTCGGCTCCTGCAAATTGGATGACGAATGCGTGAGTGATCCCTCCCTATTCTTACCATGTCAGCTATGTCACTGAAGGGCTGCGATGAAGGAGACCCAGAAGAAGTGTCCGGAAAGTGTCCGCTCATACCTGAAGGCCCTCGGGGGAGTTGTCTGCGCCACCTTGGATGGACTGGATATATGGCTTCTTGGATTCTTGATGGAGGCAACCATCTTTTAGAGCCAAGATCTTGGATGAAATCTGGTTTCAACATTGTCAGCCATGAAAAATCATCATACTCAAGATGACCTCTTTGTACCTTGTCAATGGCATCATTGGTTACATCAGGCTTGAATTGAAACTGAACAACACGGTTGATGCCCATCTTGTCGACTTGGGTGCGTAGAGGTTCGTTGAGGTGTAAATGTTATAAAGGGAATGCCCGATTTTGTGGTCAAGTTTGATGGGGATGGCTCCTTTATCGTGGAAATAACATGAAATCAGAAAGACCCAGTTCTGAAGTCAACGCTAATAAATAAGACCATCTGGAGGCCTTGTCTCTCCTCGGAACGTTCCCGACGGTGGTGGAGCTCCCCCGCAAGGCCGTTGGCGTGGAGCCGAGCGGCTTGGCCGAGCATGGCCACTTCACGGGGTCGGATTGCGGGGTGGGACTGGGTAGATCATCACTTTAACGGGTTCGTTGGCTTGGAAAGGAGCGAGTTCCCGGTCGGAATGGCGCGGCTGGTCCAGTGGTGTTTGGCTGCTGGACTTGGTTACGTCCCATTCGCCGCGAATAGTGGCATCCATCTCTGGCTGTTTTTTACCTTACCTCTACTCTTGCTACGTGGCGATGTTCCTGGATACCTCCAAATGTGTTGTATCGGCATCAACGACCAGGTACAACTTCACTTCGTCCGCTATGATGAGAAGTAAGGACTTAATTACTGTACTGACCACGAAAATTATTGTGCTGACAAACAATGTATCTTCTCCCTTGTGCCTTATTTTGCGGCATCTGATGCGTCCTGATAACTAATGCTGTGGCTTTGCATTAGCCAAGGCCAAGGCTCACAGTTTGATGAGGCATTTGTGTGCTTTTGGAGCAATCAACGTGTAGTTCTCCAGATCCATATCATCCTCTGTCAGAGATGGATGCACCGTCGCGCCTCGGAATTTGCGAAAGAAGGTTGCCGTGGTTAGTCGGAGTTCCATGTACGCAAGATGGATGCCAACGCAAACTACCGTCATTAGTCAGCGGTAACTTAAGCTTCAAAAACGCCCGCTTACTTCGAGGCCCTCCGCCGAAAGGAATGAATGACCCGTGCATCTCGGGTGTAGCCTTCAGCCAGCGGTCGGGATTGAACCTTGGGGCAATGTCAACCAATCGGTTTGGTGTAGGAGAATACGAGAGTCAGCTTACAGATTAGGGTTGTCGAATACACCAGGAAGGCGGTGCAGCGAGTATGCTTGCGTAAGAACTGTCGCTGTATCTGGGATTAGGTAGCCTCCAACATCCCAACCACCACGTGGCACATCTCTCGAGTGTGAACCAGAGGCAGCTCCATACATCCTCAGAGACTCTTGAACAACAGAGCTCAAGTAAGCCAGTTTGGAAACGTCAGAGTCTGTAAACTTTGCTGGCAGTGTTCCAATCTCTGCCTCGAGTCTGTTCCGGATCGCTGGATTCTTGAGGACCGACCATACCAGGTAGGTCAGGGTGTTTGAAGTCGTGTCTGTTCCGGTGATCATGAGCTCTGCGGCTTCTTCCTCCATCTCGACATCAGTCAGGGCGTTCTCTTTGTCCTTTGGGTTCATGATCTTGTCAAAGAAGAACGGCGTGTTCAGCGTTCCGGCTTGCTGGGCGAGTTGTAGTCGCCGAATAGACTCTCTGCCGTAGCTCATGATCCGTTGAAACCTAGCAGAGACTTGTCGAATCTGAGGAAGGGGAAGCAGAAACAGCATGTCGAAAAAGGGCGCGAGTTCGATCCGCTTGTGAACAGTGGGCATGACGGCCTGGAGATCTTCCACGTACTGGCTTCTCTAATAAGGGTGTGTCAACTCGGTCAATCACAGATGGAACAATGGCACTCACTCTTCCTTGCTCGAGCATCCTAAAGGAGCTTCCAAAGGTCAGGTCTCCAATAATATCTGTTGCCATAAAGCTGAACCACTTGTGAACGTCAGTGTACCCTAGCTTTCTGTTTTCTGATTCCATCTGATCCATGGCCAGGTCGATCTTGGCCTGAATCAGTGGTTCAAAGGCCGGCAGAGACGAGTTACTTAGGGGGTGGGCCAGAAGCCGTCGTCGTCGTGAGTGCTTCTCGCGATCTCTCATGCCAAGCATACCAGGTCCGGTCATGTCGTACCAAGCAGACTTGTCAAAGCCACCGGATACCTTTTGGATGACCCTGACTGCATCAGGGCTGTTGATGCCTACTTCGTTGGGGCTAACCCGGACTACAGGGCCTGGATGTAGCACGGTCAGTGTTGAATACCAAGATGTGTGTTGGAATCATATACAAACCGTATCGCAAAAACAACGAGTCCAAGTACTGCATCCGTCTACCCGACAAGGTGTGGTATTTGAGCACCAGGTTCGTCCATCGTGCAACAACAGGTCCCGGGACCTTAGATAACGGCCCAAAGAGAGCAGCCTTGGTTTTGGCAAGAATCTTATCAGAGTCAGTAAACA
Organism: Fusarium neocosmosporiellum; assembly: GCA_006518225.1. Lineage (NCBI taxonomy): Eukaryota > Fungi > Ascomycota > Sordariomycetes > Hypocreales > Nectriaceae > Fusarium > Fusarium neocosmosporiellum. The sequence continues at coordinate 58,177 of SSHR01000127.1, read as the reverse complement.
GTAGCATTAAAGTGGGTGAATTGAACCTATGTCCGATTTGTGAGCATACATAAAAAGCAGACAAAGCTATGCCGATAGCAATGCTATAGCTGAGGAAGAACTGGAGCATCGCCATTGGGTCTCGTTTTCCCGAGTTCCCTCGGATTCTCAACAGGTGTGTTCAGCAGAGATATCTTCAAAAGGTGTCAAATAGAAACAATGACACCGAAAATTGCACTCGATTTGGAAAAAGCATCCCCAGCCGTCTTAACAGAAGGGTCTCAAAGCCGTCTCCACACCGGGCATCGGCAAAGCCGGCCCCACAGTTTCGGGTCGGGGCTGTTCTGTTTACCCTATACCTTGTTCGAGAAACCGGGAAACGACATCTTTTGGATAAGCTAGGAAGAAAGTAGTCGTTAATAAAGAAAATTCCGAACATTTATGATGAATACATACTAAGTGACATGCTTAAATGATTACCAGTCATAAATCCATAGCAGCACTAACACTTTCGCTAAACCGAGCTAGACTGACCTTGACCGCCGGGTCCGCATACCATACCCTCTCATCATGGTTTCGATATTTCGGTTTTCTTTATTTGGCTACTTATTTAAAGGAAATTGGATATGTGGCATACGGACCACGAATCGATACTTAGATGTCCAATGGCTGGAACCTCAAGACTAACTGCTCCCCAACCGGTCTCGCCGTATAGGCGTCCTCCTGCTCAATTCCATCATCGTTGACAACAGTGGTCCGGAAATTGGCGTAAATAGCAGCAAGAATAACTTTCATCTCATTCAGAGCAAAGTTGGAACCAACACACATGCGCCCTCCGCTTCCAAAAGCCCAGAATTGCCGATGCATCTCACGATGACTCGTGTTGGTGTCCTTGCCATCGTGCGGTAACCATCGCTCCGGCCTCCATGATTCGGGCTGCGGGAAGACTTTGGGATCGCGGTGAAGGCTGTAAGCCATCGATGCAATCCTTACACCACTGGGGATGTGATAGCCTGCTATGTTGCAACCGTCCTTGGGCGTCTCGCGCGGTTGGAGACCAGGAATAGGTGCATGCAGACGAAGAGTCTCCATGACAATTGCGTTCAGTAGTGGTAGGGAATCCAAGGTTTTGAGATCTGGGAGGCATGGACCAGCCATCGCGTCCGTGGAATCACCGGTTTTGGTTGCAGATGGCCGACGAAGCTTGAGTGAGGAACCGATGGAGATGATCTCAGAACGAAGTTGGTCTTGCAGATCTGGAGACCTCGAAAGATGCCATGTAGCGTATGTGAGAACTATCCCCGTAGTCTCATGACCTGCCAGTGAGTGATCCATAAGCTCAGAGGCTACAGCAAGCTCACGCTCGCAAATACTCGTCTTGTAAAGGATACTTTTCTCTCCGTTGGTTCGCCACTCGCGGTCGATCCCATATTGCAGAGCATTGAACACAACAGGCTCTTCACATGGTTCCGAGTTGGCCTTTCCTTGCTGCGACCGGCCTTGTGTGATATCTTCTGCTTTCTTTGTCACTCCTTGACAGAGATTCAAGTTCCATTGGGAGAGCTTGGCATTTGACTCATCAACCCATTTTGGGTAGAGTCTGAGCCAGGGGAGCCAACGCGCACAAGCAGCCGTCAAGTTGGGTACCTCTTGAGTCCAGAACGGATAGTTGGCGCGAGCAAGGTACATCTCCTGCCACGACTGGCGGTATTGTTCGTCTTGGATGAAGTCTGTGCCATTGGACAGCCCGAAGAGATAGGTAGTTATGACATCCATGGCAAGGGCGAGGAAGAGGCCAAAGACTTCGACGTCTGTATGAGCTGCAGTTGCGACATCCCCTGAGTTGCTGGCCGCTGACTTGTCTTTGGATGGGTGTCTAGACAGCGCAGGGAGTAGGCGTTTAAAGACAATGTGAGTTATTTGAGCCTTGCTCGCTTGCGACGACAGAAGGTATGACTTGGAATAGACGTTTGCCACCATGCGCTTCCGGGCTGAGTGATGTTTGGACGAGCCCGTGGAAAACATATTGGGAACACTGAGAGCAAAGTCAGATCTAACTGCCAGAGACGGATATGCTGATGATGGTACTGACCCGTAGTTGGAAAAAACGCTGTACCAAAAGCCCTTTTCGAAGCCTCCTTGGTATATGACCCTCATGCCCTCGACGCCGTCAACACTTACTTCCGCAGGCCCGATTCTGACAACGGGGCCGAATTTGGTGTGTGCCTCGTGCAAGGATCTGTTCTCTCGCCTATATAATCGGGCTGCCAGGATCCAGATGGAACTGAAATGACACGTCCAGTGTGCCGCCGGCAGCTTTCGTAGGGGGGAGACAAGGGCCGGGTGCAAGACATGGTGATAGAGTAGCAACAAGGCTAGGGCCCCAATTGCCGTCGGGATGACGAGGCCCATTGTGAAAGTGTTACTTGAGAATAGAATCTGGCAGTGGACAAACTTGGGAGAGGATCTGAAAGCTGCAGGACCTCAAGACATTTGGCGGGGTTAAATGCATCCTCTTTGGACGTCACGATGAGGGGTTGACGTGGGGCTTGACATTTTGACAAGGTGACAGGGCGTAAAGAGGCGTCAAGGCGCCACTTTGATCAGTTATCTGCGGGCTTGGCTCTGCAGGAACATGATCATGATAGGCACTGTTCCGCATGGAAAGGAATGACTGTGCTGCATCCAAGGAATGTGCAGAACCTCGGAGGATGGAATACTGCTCGAGACAACTCAATTCTAAGAGATAGCATTCTATGAGGCTTCTAATATGAATGAGAATCTGTTGAAACAAGATGAATTGCTGCTGTGGTCTACTCCGTACTGTCTGTCTATTTACTGCCGTTGATAACCGGGAGGGTCAACCAACTCACCTCCCCACCAACATGCACAGTATTCAGCCCATCAAAGACCTCGGGGCTCCTGTCATCTTCGTGATCGTGAGAAAAATTGCCCACACCCTGAGTATCATGACCTGCAAGCTCCAGAACCAGAGTCTCTTCAGGTTCCAAGACAACGTTTGTGGGCCAGACCTCGACATCGACTTCGTACTTTTGGTTCTCCTCCACAGGTTGAACCTCGCTCTTGTAGTAATTGCGGTAGGGCAGATAACTCCTGTGGAACTCATTTTCTGTATCCACTTTGCGGAGAGAAGCACGGAGCCAGCCCTTGACGACGGGCACAGGATCTCCCATTGTGCCCGTGTAAAATACCTCCTTGCCTTCCCTGTTCAGCTTGCGAAGGGTGACAAAGAGGTCGATGTCAGATGGCGAAGGAGCGTCTGGTGACTTGCGCGACGCCGACACAGTCAGGTGGGCGACAATATGGCCGGTAATCTCCAGACTGGACTGGGTAGTGTATTTGAACGTGATGGGTTCGCTATGAGTATGACAGTCAGCTCTAGATCCTAAAAATAGTATTTGTAGACTCACCCCTTCAGTGCATCGTATTGGATCGATCCAGACTTGGCGGGTGGCGATTTGCTGAGCGCGTTCTCCGGCGTCAAGAAGAACTTGGTATACTCAGTTCCAGGCAAGGGCCAGTCTGCCTCGTCTCTGCTGGGGAAACTCCTCTCACGCTCTGGGTCATCGACGCCAGCCTCTCCCTTGCGCAGACAAAGACGAACCCTCGGCTGCTTCCCCGTCTTCCAACCATCAACATCATTATCCTTGAGGAACGAGTTGAAGAAGGAGAGTTGAAGCTCGGCTGACTCGGGATAGTAGAAGGGGAGGTCGTGTCTTCCGACGATGAAGTGAAGGAACTTGTACTTTGAGCTGGCGCGCATCCAGCCGAGTACGTTTCCTCGTAGATGAAGCAGAATTCCACCCTTGACACAAGTATTAGATGTAATCCTGCCGAGAATAGAGAGGCAAGCTTACCCAGTTGGCCACGCTGAGCAGGGGAGTTTCGATCGCCTCCATGTCAAAGTCCCGTGTGCGATAATACTCCTCATCGCGGAACTTGTGAACTGCTGTATCTATCGTTTGATCCCTGCGGTTCTTGAGAAGCGTGTCCTCATCGAGGTCACCTTCCAGGGTATCCTGGCCCCATTTCCGGGCTGCACGGCCAGGCTTGCCATACTGGTTTGGGCTAACACCGTTATTCCACCAGAACTCTGCAAGAGGGTTAGTTAAGCTTGGCTGTGACGCGGCTGAATGGACTTACTGATAAATCTATCGGATAGAATGCCACCATGGCGGACTCTGTCACGGTAGTAATCGCTCATACCCTCCCAAGGAATAATAGCAGCTAATCCCTTTGGCTTTCGGGCAGCAACTCGCCATTGAGTTCCAGCGTAGTAGCTAATTCCCAGAAGTCCAACCTTACCAGAAGACCACTCTTGTTCAGCGCTCCACTCAACAACGTCAAAGAAGGCCTCGCTAGTGCCGCGGGACATGGTGTCAAGGAGACCTGGGCTTTGGCCAGCACCCCTCTCGTCGGTTCTCACGACGATGTAGCCCTTGCTCGTCCAGAAAGCAGGGTCAGGTGTCTCCCAAGCTGAGTGGGCAGACTTCATCTCGGGGTTGACCTGTTCCCAGCTCTTCTTGTAAAAGGAGCCATATGGAACATCCTTGCCATCTGTTTTTGTCAGTCAACTACTCATAAGTCTGGTCCACGACTGTCACTTACAGGGGCCGTAAGTGGCAATGACAGGATAAGTCTTTGATCCGTAAGGAGCAGCATCCTTGGGTAAAAAGACATTCGCCCTAAGAGTACCCTTTTCGTATGTCTTGAGAGGAATGTCTACATTCTTCATAAAGACATAGGGAAAGTTGTCCCTGTCGATCTCTAGGAACTTGTTCTCAGCCATGTTGTCGAGTAAAGTTTAGTGCTGTCAATGACGTAAATATCGAAAGATGAATTGATATCTCGTATTAAATCCATCGTTTTAATATGCTTTACTTATGCTTGGGCAACTATCTTCAACGGAATTGCCGGTTTAGTGAGTTTGATGCTTGCGTGGGCAATTCGGCTCGGGACCACACTCAGCCGAAGCATCCGTTGGCGATGTAAACAAAGATGCTTCAATATCTCAAGCACGCCATCTTTGCTCATCGCAAGGAACGGAAAGACCAAATACTGTTCCGATTCTCATTCAAATCTCCTTCTAGTCATCAATATTCACTTACCATCAGCAATATGGCGACCGAGACGACAACCACTGCCACCGAAGCGAGGCAGCTTCGACTCGACGCGGCCACCAGTAGACTACTGGAAGACTACGAAATTCACCATTCCTCATCACCTGCAAGCCGTCAGCGAGATGGGGAACCTGGTACAGTGATTGTCGCCGGCAACATTCGACGCGAAGCTCAGCCAAGCGACTTTGATTCCACCTTGGCTCCCCATCCTCCAGTCCCGTACCCAGTCTCCAACCCCGAATGGTGGCCAGAGGACTTTAGAAATATTCCCGAGTACCGACCGGTGAATCGAAATCTTGACTTGGACGAGCGGCGGCAATCCCCTTTGTTCACAGTCGTTGGTGGGGTCATGGTCTGGGGATGCTGCTTCATGGCGGTACGTGAAGCCTATGACCAAGTTGGTGACAGTGACTAACAGTATCATCTAGAACTGGGCTCAGCTTTGGAGAAATACTGCTGGAAGGGTCACGGATATTGGTCTTTCCAAAGTTGGAGGCGAGTGGTAGATTTGGGCCGATGGAGGGTATGGGCATGCGAGGGACGAGCATTTGTTACTGTAGACAATCAATAGGCGCCCGTGTAAGGCGGATTGAACGTTGCGCGCGTATTTATCATTCAACGCGTGCTTTATTGCGTTATTTGGCTTCTATATGTTCTGACCTACAGTCCACGAACGCGATGCGACGCGAATGGCACAGGTGTAGAGAGAAGTTCAGGATGGCATCATCATTCTCGTCACCATGACTAGAAAGAAGTGAAGTGCGAGTTACGCTCAAGATGAAAGGAAAAAAGACGGCATTGTTGATTAGAACAGCAAACATACATTCTCGCTTCGACTCTATCAAATGACACTTTATATCGGATTTACACGATGCCTCCAGACTTGAATGCACTCCCTCTGACCTAATCCCATGACCCGAGCTGATACTGACTGTTGCACATGTTGACCAACTCCCAGCACTCTCCCATAAAGGTATTCGGGCCAACATCGTCCTCCGTGCCCGCAGCACCGGCGGCAAACATGGTGGCCATGAAGTGATCATCAGTTCCATGCGCCTCCTTGTACCGCGGGTGCTTCATCAATCGGGTAACGGCTCGTCGCAAGGCAGGGCCAGTGTTCTGTGTGACGGCATCTTCGACAGCCTGCCGGAACTCCAACGCAAAGTCACCCGGAGGAACAGGCTGGGCAAAGTTGTCCTTGAAGCGGATCATCCACTGCCAGTGATTGCGGTACAGATTATGCACCGAACCCCCGCTGCCGATGATGAGGGTATCCTCGAACCGCAACGGCCGCAACGCAGCTCCAATTTTAAGATGCATGTGTGGATCGTATCGAGCATTCATGGACACGATGGTTGTCGGCAGAGGAACGCAGTGCGGGAACATGCGGATGACGATGAGAAATGTATCATGGATCCAGTCGAATTTGCGGTTTGCTCTGGCGTTGATGCCGGCTGCTTGGAGCATGTCGATGACTCGCTGACCGCCTTCGAGGTCTGGCACCATCTTGTACGGCATGTATCGTGCTTCTGTGACGCTGCCGACGGGATCTTTTTGTGCGTTGGGGTTCATGCTAACTTCGACCGTGTCGTAGGGGGCATCCCAGTGAGCGCCCTGTAAGCGTTAGTTGACAGCCAGCTCAATTGACAAACCATGCTGCTCACCATCATGACAATTCTCTTGATGCCCCGACGCAGACATTCGTTGCCTACCTCTTCCCATATCTTGGCCGGCTCCGACTCTTCGCCCAGCATCATGGTCGAGCCATGGGCGAAGAGAAACACCGGAGTTGGCGCTACAATCGCATGGTCAGTTAGCCTTCACCTCCTCGGCAAGCATCTTCGCAGCTCACCTTTCGTTGTTGGTAGACTTCCCATGCTGGCAGTTCTCACTCAAGCTTCAATGGGTAAAGATGACACAGAAATTCCGCCATAGCTCATGGAAAGGAAATGATTTTATTCTTCATGAAGCTCCGTCGCATCCGCAAACTTCGAAGTCAATACCCGCGAGATTGAAGACGTTCAATGCCGTCGTCCTTCGGTCCCGCTGTGGAGCCGAGCCGAAGGAAGCTTTCTTGGCCGTCACGGAAGTTTCGGGCGTGTTTTGACCAAAACACGCGTTGAGAATCATATCAAAAGGCATACGGATAGCTTCTTCATCATGGAGACTCGTCATTCATCATCTTTTTGCGTCATAGCAAGTCACAATGGCTTCGGTATTGGACTTGTATCGCACCGTCAGAGCAGCGTGGACTGAAGGTCGACTCGAAAATGTCCTGCAGCGGCAAAAAGAGCTGGCTTTGTTGCATAGCAACGTCAAGAAGTCGTCGGGTAGCTTGATCAAGGCTCTCACACAAGGTAAGCGATCTTCAACTGGATCATCATGGCGGACATGGCTAACGGTCGTCAGATCTGCAGACCACCGACAAGAGCGCGGCCGAGGAGCTTCAATTGACGCTCGACACGATCAAACAACTCTACGATAGCCTCGATTTCCCAAAATCCATATCCCAGGAGGTCTCCGTCAAGAGAGGCGCCAGCGCGACAGCCAACCTGGTCGCATTGGGGCCGACTCTCATTGACCCATCTCCTTACTCGCCAGTCGCCAGCACACTCGCGCCACTAGCCGCAGCTGTCGCCGCTGGAAGTGTCGTGGTCGTTCTAGCCAACAAGTCTGCTCCTGCCGTCACTGTGGAGCTCCAAAGACTTGTCAAAGAGAGCTTGGACATTGAAGCCATTGCTGTCACGGACGATGACTCGGCCGATACACGTCACCAGCTTGGCACCAAGTTTTTCGGGATTGCTGTCCTGCAAAACTTGCCAGAGAGGGCCAACATGTTGAAGCAGTTGTACCAGAAGAATCCACTCATCAAGATTCTCTCGCCGCCGTCAGGAATCTCCGCCGCATTTGTTGATCGCAGCGTTCAAGACTTGGAGGCTGTTTCGACCCATCTCTACCACGCTGCCCTCGACACTCCTCGCCATAACCCTCTGAGAGTTCCAAGACTATGTTTTGTCGATGAATCACTCATCGCCGACCTTGATGGGGTACTTAGCCGTGCAGGCCCAAAAGCGAATGAGTCGTTGGCCTTGACCACCGGGCAGGGCAATGCTCAGGCTTTGAGCAAGGCCCTAGAGTCCAAGTTTCCCTCTGTTGCGAAGCGGACAGCTACAAAGTCTTCTGGCCAACTTCCTGCAGTTATCGCATTGAGCAGCTCCGAGTAAGCAGAGCCCCGAATTTTCCTCATATGATGTGTCTAACCTTTCCGTGTGTCGTTAGCCCATTGACAGTCGAGACCATCTCTCCAGTGGCAGATTTGTTGACTGAGAGCCACAATGGTCTTTTACTGATCCCAACTCGGAGTTTGGATCACGGCATCGATATACTGAGCAAGCTGTAGGTCCACAAAGAGAATATTGCACCTTGATTTCAGCTGATTCTTACGCTGTGGCAATAGAAATGACAACACTCCCTCTCAGGCGACATACATCTTTGGTGCAGCCAAGTCATCCTTCTACGTTGCAGCCTTCAGCAAGACTCTCCAAGTCTTCATCAACACCATCCCCCGATGGTCACTTGGTAGGAACCTTCGCTAGATGCTATAAATAGGATGTCTCGCTAACCGCTCCTTGATTTAGTTGCTGTTGCACCATCCTCTTCATCGGTATCTGATAGCCGATCTCTGTTTTCCAGGGAGGAGTTTTCTGTCAACAAGCCCATCATCCAAGAGCCACTCCGGCCTGTTCGAGAGTTTGCTGTCCGCGCCAAAGCTCTCTGGCCCTTCATGTCACAGACCCTGCGGCTTGGAAAGATCAAGCAGCCCAAGGGAGGAAGGTTGAGCTACTTTGAACGCGGCCTTATTGTCGGGTTGGCATTGACGCTGGTTGCTATTTCGGGGACTTCTGTGGGTATTCATCGTGCGAGCCAGCATTTCTTCAAGCGTGTGTGATTCCTAGTTTCTGTAGTTTTTACCTTGAGCTCAAACTATCGCGAGAAAGGTTTTGTCCAAGAGCAGTCACATACATGTCAAGTTTCAATATATAGCCATAAAAAATGCTTTCAATAGACTTCTGATTTTGTTTCGTCTGCGCTTTGAGCCCGATTTTACAAGTTGAACTATCATCGGTTAGTCACTTTTGCATCTCGCGGAAGAGGCTTGCCATTGACCAAGAACTCGGGGATTTACGACTATAGAGTGCAGTAATTACATGAAGTTTTCAAGCAACTCCAACTCCTTTCCACGTGCTGATAGTGAAGCTAGAGAGTAAGTATGAGCAACATCGAAGAAGGAGGGATGAGGATGTAGTCCAATGCTTGACGGAAAGCGTCTTTTCGTCTCGGTTCCGACTCTTGGACAGCATGTCAAGAGGGAACAAACAATTCCGAGCTCTGACATGGATACCTTGGGCGCGATATATGAGTACCGTTCGTGCCGAGCAACTGCCCTCCTGTGTGGAGCCGTGTGGACAAGCCGGATAATGTGGTCTGGGACGGTTATCGCGCTTCACACCATAGAGGCCCTTCCTCTAGTCGTGTGTACCGGGTCTGTATGTAGATATTATTTAATAGTTTCTTCATCCAGTGAGACATTATCAGAGACACATTAAAAAGCAGACAACAACTGACATCATGGGTCTCGGCGCCAAAACTCCTCTTCGACGAGTGGTCACCTACCACAAAGGTGCCACCTCTGCACTGCTCTCCGACACCGAGCTCCAGCCCATCTCGGCCTTTGCCAGCGACGCAGTGACTCTCTGGCAAAACTCGAAATATCCCGCCGAGCTCGTCGACAAAGACCCAGTTGGCTCCACACCAGTCATCTACACCCCTGGCTCTCTTATCCGGGTGGTGGATTTCCCAGCAAACTCGCAGGGCCACAACCATAGAACTGCATCACTCGACTACGGCATTGTGCTTGAGGGGGAGCTGGAGTTGGTACTTGAAGACGGTTCGCGTACCATTGTTCGAGCTGGCGACCTGGTTGTGCAACAAGCTGTAAGCGGTTGCACCTCTTGATGTTGCGCATGAACTGACTTGACCGCATTAGACTCTGCACCAATGGAATAATCTGACTGACAAGCCGGCCCGGGTCATCTTTGTTCTTTTGGCATCTGAAAAGACTCTCAACGGCGTGGACGTGAGCGAAGTTGGTGTCCCTGAGAAATACCTTCCTCAGCATTAGAAGAGGAAGTAGATAATTATAGGATCAAACAATTTATATATAAATCGTAAACTGAAGGGTTACTTATGCTATGCTTAGAGTGCAAAAATTTCGCAAAAACGAGAATAAGGACTTGCGTTAACAGAGGCATGCCGCTGCTGGGCTTCTAACCTCGGGCGAGGTAGAAAGAAGTCGTCTCGGTATAGTTCATGGTCAGACTTGGGCCAACATGCACAATGAACATGTCTTTTTTCCAAGGCCGTTAAAACACGATGGTCATTGGGCATAATAGTACGCTACCTCGGATATTTCTGTGGTGATGATTCAACAAGGAAGAGTTCACGTCACAGGGACCACAAAGGCACGTTGTATCGTAGGAAGGGACACGATTCTATATAATTTCTCTCAAGTTTATAGTTCAACACCTCTATCATAGGCCAGTCTTGCCTTAACCAGACTTGGTAAGGAAGCTAGCTGTCAGATCCTCAATGCCATGGCCCACATGCATCATCTATGAGTTCTTTTCGATAACACGAGTCACAAGGTCGCTGAACGATCAGGTTAGTCTCCAAGAAGGATAATATCATAAAGAAGACTACTCACGTATCCATGTAAGCGCGAACAGTCGCAATCTTGCCATTGTCGTTGAAACCAAGGACCCAAGTGTACTCGTTGGGGAATGGATCCCCGCTCTTGGTTGTCGTATTCACGGCCTTGAGCTCAACCGCCGCTTGGTTGCCGTCAACAATGATGTTTTGAACAACCAAGTGCAAGGGTCCAGCCCATGTCGAGGACAGAGGCCTCGTACCCTGCTGAAACTCTGCGACGGACTTGTAATGTCCAGAGATCTTGCAGTGAGCACCTACGAGTTTATCGTTAGATCGACATAAAAGAGGCGGGGTTAGGGTCAACTCACCCTTGACGGTCCAGTCCACATCAGGCTCAACGTGAGGCCAGAAGGATGCCATATCGCCTCGAGCGATGGGCTCAAAGATGGCACGAATGTGATCGGCAGTAACCATGTTGAATATCCTAAGAGTTTCGACGGGAGCGGGAAGAATTGTTGAGCTAATTGAACTAACAAGGAGTTTCTTAGATCGACTTATTGAGCGGGGAAGAAGTTGAGAGTTCGAAATAACCAAGCCATTTAACAGAAAGCTGACACAGAAACAGCCAACTATCTCGGAGCATAGTTCCGAAGCCGCCCACGCTTCCCCAGATATTTCAGCTTATTGGCCGTGTGGAGAAGCCGGGGAAGCTCAACCACCCGGTGGAGCCGAAGAGCTGTGTGTGAGTGAGAGCCTCGGGAGCATGCCCCCGAGGTGTTGTGGCGCTCAAAGCCACTCTGTAGAGCGAGCCACTATTGATGCAGTGACTGCAAGATGGTATCGCAAGATGCTGGGCGGAACAAGAAGAAGTCACGAGGCCTGCTGGATGTTCATATATCGTTAGCTCCCCTTCGCCGTCGGCACGCAAGAATACCCTCCTTCAAGTATCTTTGCAAACTTTCATCTTGACGTTCCAAACCATCCAAAATGCCTCTCAAAATCATTATCGTCGGTGCAGGCCTGGGAGGCCTAGGTGCTGCCATTGCCCTTACTCGTGCGGGCCATCGAGTTGAGGTCGGTCAAGGGATTGCAAGTTGAGGGTGAACAAGAACTAATTCGCCAAGATGTTTGAACAATCCAGGTTTCTCAACGAGATTGGCGCCGCGATTCACATTCCCCCAAATGCCACGAGGGTGTTGAAGTCGTGGGACTGCGACTTTGAGGATCTACAAGCCGTCTTCTGCAATGCCATCAAGGTGTATGACAAGACGGGCAAGCTGATCTATGTGCCTGTGGTATGTATTCATACAGGTAGAACTGCCAGGCTGTTGTGTTAACTGGCTGCTCTCAGGCAACAGACATCGTTCAGAAAAAGGTCAACACCAAGGACGAATGGCTTCTCAGCCACCGCGTCGATTTGCACAATACCCTACGAAAACTGGCTACCCATGAGACGTACGGAGATAATCTCAAGATTCATCTCTCCAGTCGTGTCATGTCTGCGGTGAGTTTAGCTTTGCTTCATCGACTCCACCCCTGTTGTGACTCTGTTTCTAACTTTCTTGCGCCAAGGATGCTGAAGCTGGAGAGATCGTCCTCGAGGACGGGACTAAGCATAAGGCTGATCTTCTCGTTGGAGCCGATGGTGTTCACGTAAGTATTGGATCGTGATACTCTGGCATTGTGCGTGACTAACATCTCCAAAGTCGAAGGTCGTCACAGCGGTGACGCAGGAAAAGACAGTGCGCAAGAGCACAATGCAAAACACTTTCCGATTTCTCGTCCCCATCGAAAAGATCAACTCGAACTCCCTGACTGGCCCTTTCTTTGCCAAACTCGGTCTCGATTGCCAGCACGTTTTTGCCACCTACGATCGCCGCCTCGTTGTATACCCTTGTCGTTACGGCAAGCTCCTCAACATTGTCGCCATGCACCCATCAGAGAATGCTGGACTCGAGTCCGACTCTTCGTGGCTCGCTGGAGGCAAGTTGGAAGATCTGCTCAAGACATATGCCGAGTTCTCGCCCGAGATTGTCGAGATGTGCAGTCTGGCCGAGGACTTGAAGCTCTGGAGCTTGGCCACGAGAGATCCGCCAAAGAAGTTCTACCGCGGAAAGACGGTTTTGATCGGCGATGCTGCCCATCCCATGCTTCCTCGTAAGTCATGTATCCATAAGTGATCTCGCGCGTACCCTAACAGAAGCAGACCAAGGACAAGGAGGCGCGCAGTCCCTGGAAGACGGAGCTGCCCTCGGAGCCCTCTTCCCGGCAGACACGACAGTAGACCAGATCCCGCAAAGACTGGAGCTCTACAACAAGGTCCGCTACGGAAGAGCCATCACGGTTATGCTCATGTCGAGGATCAACGATGAGAGGCGAGGCGAGATGATGGACGAGTTGCGGTCATACGTGCCTGACGCCGTTCTTCCCAAGGACATGTTCGAGTATACTTGGAGCTCTCACGTTATCAAAGATGCTCAAGAGGCACTGCGAGCGGCTGGCAAGCAATGACCGCAGGGCTGTGAGACGGATGGGGAAGGCTCACGGACCAGGCCCCAAAGCGCCGATTGTAGCATAGCATGTGTCAATATTGGCCTGTTCTTTGGCAAGCTCTAGTGGAGATTGAATTTGAACATCCTAAAAATTACTCATTGAATTAGGTTCATCATACTAAATGGCCAAATGTGGCGATTCACACAAAAAGTAGCATCATCTAAATCCTGCAGCCATTTCGCGGGACTCGAACTATACAACGTAGCACGTAAGACAGATCTACAAGGCAGTGATGCACGTTCAGACTCAGATGGTCGATATTTCTAGGCTGTAAGGATGGCTCTAGAAATCTTCAGCTGACCCATCGAGGAAATCCAGCGTACGAACGCACCTCGACGTGCCGAGGAAATCCCAAGCCAACATCGTCATCATTCCCGCACTCCGAGTCCATCGGAACTGTGGTAGTTGCTCTTCCGGTTTCCCGGGTCATCGGTACCCCACCGGATATTAACCAAGGCAAGGCCATCCTGTGGAGGTGGTGGCTCTAGCGAAGTGTGGGTGGGGGAATATCGCGAGTTGTCGACTTGTTTGATGACTTGCCACCATTACGCTTCCTATATCTCATAATCGATGCTGATTATAATTGTTGCATAGATAGAATCATCACATGTCGGTTATTGAGCTGTAGTACGACCCTTTAAAACGCAAAACCACAAAGAAACGAGGCAATCACAATGGCCGCCACTGCGCGTCAAGTCGACGAGACGTTTTCGTCTTCCAACTTGGAGAAGGACAAGTTCACCAACATCGACCACTCTGATATTCCTTTGGAGAAAGAAGAATGGCCTGTCATTATCATTGGCTCGAGCATGGTTGGCAAGACTCTCGGCCTTTTGCTCGGATACCATGGGTAAGTGCACAGCCCAGGCCCCTTCATCGGCAACAAAACTGATCCCTTCAGTATCAAGTCAATGTCGTTTGATCGCCATGCCGCTGCGGGTACTCATCCGCGAGCGGCTGGCTTGAACTTTCGCACAAGCGAGATTCTTCGTCAACTGGGTCTTGAGGAGTTTACTCTACAGCAGAGTGGAAAGGAGTTTGACCTCAACGCCGGCATGCTCCTGGTGGAAAAGTTGGTCGGGGGCAAAGTCCTCAAGCATCTTCAGGAACATGACCCAGAAAGGGTCAAGAACATCACTCCTTCGAGCTGGGTCTGGATCTCGCAGCGAATGTTTGAACCCATCCTCGGCGCCAATGCGGACAAGTACGACAGTGTTCAACTCCATGGCCACGAGGTGCTTCTCTATGAGGAACAAGAAGATGGAGTCATCGTCGTCGTGAAGGAACTCAGCTCTGGTAAGGTCAAGAAGTTCAAGGCGACTTACGTTGTTGCCTGCGATGGAAACCGAAGCCCAACCCGACAGAAGGAGGGCATCTCCTGGGAGGGACCAGGTGTTCTACGAAACAGCCTGAGCGTGAGCTTCAAGTCCGATTTGAGTCCTTTTATCGGCAAGAGAATGGTTCACGGTGTCATCTATGTCGCCAACGAAAAGATTGGTGGAGGTTTCCGCCTAGAAAACGAGGGCAAGCAGGGTCTTCTCATGGTCAACAATGTTGGAACCAAGGGCGAATTTTCGCCTGGTTCCGTCTCTGTGGAGGAGGCGAAACAATACTTTTACGACTGCTCGGGTCTCACTCCAGATCAAATCACTCCCGAACTTCAAACCATGAACTACTGGACCATGGCTGCGTACACTGCTGGTCGGTTCAATAGTAAGGGTGGACGAGTCTTTCTTGCTGGTGACGCCGCTCACATCATGCCACCAACCGGAGGCCTAGGCGGCAACACTGGAATTGCGGTATGTGTTACTAGTCTATTCTGTGTTACTTTACTAACGTTTCTTATATAGGATGCGCACAATCTTGCCTGGAAGCTCGCCTACGTCCTGACCGGAAAGGCTTCACACTCCCTCCTGGCCTCGTACAACTCCGAGAGGCAGCCCATAGACGAATTTACTGTTCTTCAGGCATACAGCCGGTTCCAGAACCGAGTTGTCGTACAACACCCGGCTGCTCCCGAAGCCCCAGATGTCGCAGTCGAGTTGGGATACAGATATCCCAAGGGCGCCTTTGTCCCCGAGGAGGGCCATCAAGTCCCAAAGGAGCTGTACGACGATCCTTATCAGCCAACCGCTGTCCCAGGATCCAGGTTCCCACACGTCTTCCTCCGGGACACTACCAACCCTGGGAAGAAAATCTCGACCATTGACCTTGTCAAGAGGAACTTTTTGCTCGTCACCATCGACCCTGATTCTCCTTGGATCCAGGCCGCCAGTGAAAGCCCCATCAGCCTCGACGTCCACACTCTGAACGCGACGTCCGCCCCATACCGGGATCTGGAGGGGACTGTGGAGGAGAAGTGCCGCCTGAAGGTTGGCGAGGCGATTCTTGTTCGGCCTGATGGTTTCATTGCTTGGAGAGGGGCAAGGTCTAGCCGAGGCCACGCAGAGCAGCTGAAAGCTGCAATTGAGGCAATCTTGAGAAACTAAGGGCTTTGGGTGCCATTGAATAGTTACAAGAGTTATTTAATCTGATGTCCGTTATCATTAGATGTTTGTTATCATCAGATATTCGTTGCCGTTAGTGATATAAGGCTAAAACTTGCATCAATGGCCGGCTGATTGATGCATGGGTAGGTAGGCTGTGTGGTGGACCATGTACAGCGAAAAGCAAGATGTAGATTGTCATTCTATCTATCCTAATGGAAAAGCACAAATCAAGGTTCAGTACAGTGAAAACTTGCCACAACGTACAGACCCTCTTTCACTCAGGCTTCTGTCCGTAAACCACATTCCTTCAGCAAGTCAGCCCAGCCCTCTTCAATAAAACATGTCTTGACACTTACACTCGCCAATAACCATGAAGGTTCTTATCGCAGAGGTCTTTTCGAACGTCGACAAGGAAAACCTCAAGCTCCTCAGGGCTCCAACCTAGCACTTTGGTAAAGAGAGCCAGGCTTAACCCTTGGGCTCCTCCCACAAGATTCACATTCCCCCAAGCCCCTAAACTCCATTAGCATGAACTAGGATTTTCAAATAATGAGACGGCACCTAGCTCCTTAGTCTTCTTATCCTTCGGCCAGGTGTTCATTGGCCATTTGTATGGCGTCTCCACGACATTGACAAATCCAGCTTCTATGAGCTGCTCCTTGTAGCGTAGACCTGAATCAAGTGCACTGCCTATCTTCGTGGCTGCTTCATTCATCAAACTGCTCCACTTGTATACGGCAGAGTCTTTTGAAACCGTTTCATCGTCGCTGGTCACGGGATAGATAGGGTCCATGAGCTCAATGAATCCACCAGGAGAGAGGTTCCTTATCCCAGTTAGTCATATTTACACGATAGTCCTTGGGGAACACTCACTGATAGGCCTGACTAAAGAACTTGGGCCAGTTACGAATCGACCCTGTCATGGCACGGAGGTAGATAAAGTCAAATGGGCTGGTGTAGGTCCATTCTTCCTCGATATCATCAACGAAAAACGAGACATTTGGTGGAACACTAGTTGCTATCAGCGCTTCATATCTCAGGCGTTGAGTCCAATATCTCACTAGGTTGGCTGAATAGGGCTGAGATCGCCACCGAGGACCTTGAATAGCTAAGCGATGAACCCAATTGATAAGAATTATTCTACAAACCTCGACCTCCGGGTGCTCGTCAGCTGTATTTGTTAGACCTTGACTCTACCGTTTAGGAAAGGACCCTACCAAAGTCCATTGACCAAATTCCAGTGCCGCATCCGACATCTAGAACACGTTTCATCTTCTTATCTTTGCCCACCGGTGAGATGAAGAGTTGGCCGTTTAGTGTCAGAAGAGCTAGGTGATGCTGCTGATCTAGAGATTGTTAGGCATCCCAATAAAAGGGTGGGAAAAATGGAACTATACTCAGACGGTCGTTCTCTTGCTACGATCTACGAGTTAGCAAGGTATCATCAAAATCCTTGACAAGGGGATTCACACATCGTCATTCGGGAGGATATAAGCTAAGAGATTGTGTTAGCTCTGTATGGAGTTGATTATGTAGTTATCTCACATCCAGCCTTGTAGGCGTGATAAGTGCGGCCATTCTCAACCCGGTACTTAACGATACTCGATGCAAGAGATGCGGTGTCACTAAAGGCAGAGATCTAGGTTCCCCAATAAGCTCAGATCTCTTGTCATGGTCCGTATGAGCTATGTCGTTGTGCTTACCCCATCCAATGCAGAGTCGTGGTCGTCGGAGTCAATCTATGTGGTCAGATTAATCAACGGGTGGCCCGCACTGCTTGGCTTACATCGGCGTTGGTGTTTGCGGGTCTTTCCTCCACCGATGGAGTAGGGTCGGATGTGGGAGGGCGCTCAGCCATGGTGAATTTGGCCTTAGATCCGTGTTAAATGACCCTAAAGACTCGAGAAGCGTACATGAAGCCAGAGAAAAAGCCTCGTGGGGGAAGAGGGGGGAGACTCGATGAGCGAGAGGAATGGGGTCTGAGGTAGGTGGACATCATATCACAGCACAACCATGCCGCTTGGATTCAGCCGGAAGCAAGACGGACGAATGACGACTACTCGCTCAATGGCAGGGCATGTCAAATGTTGCATTCTCAGTTTCACGGTTAGCTTTTAATTGGCCCATGCTGACCAGGTCCGAACCAACTGCATGAGGGTTGCATGCTGTGCCTCAGGCATGAGATAATGCCGAGGCAATATGAATCATGTAGTTAGCTATGAAACCCTCAGTTCAAGTTCTTCGTAGCCTCAGATCAAGGATGTTGTCCTTGTTGCTTATTCCTACGATGCGAGTTTACAAGGGGACCTCAGACAGTTTAACACTATCCGATTCAAGTTGCGAAGCTTCACCGCTGTCGTACTGATGGATTACAGATGGATAGAAGAATTTCTAAAACCATGTCCAAGACCACATCAGCGTTGATCACTTCAATAAGCGCATGGGCCAATAGCGAGTAGAAGGTACAAGGCAATTAACGGCAACACTCATGTCGTAATTCAAGTGGCAATCTATCTTAACTATTCTAGGGACTTTCTGCTCTGAACATGCTTAGTTGATAGGGTCCAGTAGTGGAACCACCAGATGGCTGTCAAACTCCGCACCAAAATGGACAGTATGACGACCCTTGTTTCTGTGGGAAACACCATACAAGAAGTCAAACTCCATGTAGCTCATGTAATGACCAGAAATCTTGAGCGTGAGGTATTCACCCTTGTCGAAGATGATTCCAGTGGGCCAAATTGGGACCTCGAGCCGAGACACAGTGCCGGCCGGAATGGACTTTCTAGTGGTATGCGTGTAGTCAGGCCAGTCGCCGGTGAATGTTCCAGCCTCAGGAGTCACCTTGCTAACAGCGTGGCTTCCTCGGAGAGAACCAGTAGGACCCGAGTACTTGAGGAAACAAGTGTCTGCTGCCTCTGAAACATCCTTGACCGGAGGGATGAGTTCTGTCAGGGGAACGTTCATGTTAATCAGCTGGTTTCCGGAAGCGTCCGCCTTGCCAAGTTGCACAAACACATCAATGTCGTCGTGGCTGTCGTTGGAGATGTTGAGCACAACCCATGAGTATCCGAGGAGCCAAGTCTGCTTAGCGAACTTGTGCTTGAAAAAGAGCTCCTCGCCGCCAAGGATAGGGTTCTTAGGGACAAACGAAGCGTCGTAAGAGCCAGTTCCAACCGTCGAGACGGGGCTGGGGGAGAACTTCTCATCAGGGGCGAGGTAGAGCTTGGTCAACTTTGTCTGGGGAATGGGGAAGGATGGGAAGGGCAGGTTGGTGACAGCGGGCTATGACAGTTGGTTAGCCTTCTGGTTCTAGAGTATGCGGTAGATGGGTAGGACTTACTAGGTTGAAACCAACAAGCGAAGCTCGGACTTTGGGTGTGCTGGGCCAGTCATTCTTCTCGCCCTTGACATAGTAGTCAAAGAACTTGGTCAAGTCGTTGACGTTGTCAGGGTTGTAAAGATCGGACCACTCCTGTCGGGCGTGGATGCGGAGCCTGAAAGAGTCAGCAAGATCATCTCTCTGAACGCATTTTCTAGATAGCTTACCACTTATCCTTGGATGCAATCTTGTTGTAGGCACGGATAGAACCAGTTGTGTGGAGCGAGCTAGAGTAACTCGCAAGGATATATGCCGGAACATTAATGTTCTCAAGCTTCGATCGCTTGTCCTCCCAGTATTCGTTAAACAAGGGATACTTCTCCAACATCGGGATCGGTGCCTCTGTGACGTTTCGTCCAACCATGGTGTCCTGGAGGAGCTTCCACATGGTGTCGTAAGGATAAGGGATTCCACCACGGCAGAGGGTATCACGGTAAAAGTCGGCCGCACCCTCCCAAGGAGCAATGGCAGCCAGAGAGGGAGGCTGCTGTGAGGCGATGTACCACTGAACCATGGCAAGCCAGCTGTTTCCAGCAAGGGCTACCTTGCCAGTGCACCAGGGGAGCTTGGCGACGTACTCGATAGCATCGTGGCCATCCTTTCCATCTTGTTCTCCAAGCCAACTATCTCTAGTTAGCATAGCCTTTTTCCCACAAAGATCAATACTTACGCAGTGATTCCCTCAGAGTCCCATGAGCCTCGAAGGTCAACATTGACAATGGCATAGCCTCTGGCGGGCCACACTGCAGGGTCAAGACCTTCAAACTTCTCGTAGCCGCTAACTTCGCTCTTTGGAACTCCAAAGCGGCCAGGGATCATATCAAGACCATGAGGTCCTACGATAAAAGTTAGTTATTGGTGAATCATTGAGAGACGAAGCCACAGAGACTACTCACCATTGCCAGTCTTTCCATAAGGACTCCAGATGATAATTGCAGGAACCTTTGCGACAGCCTTGGGGCGAAATACATCAGCATAAAGCTTGACGCCATCGCGCATCGGCAACGTGATATCCTTTTCGAAGACGGTATCCGTCTCAAAGGCCTTGCTCTCGGGAGTTCGTTGGTGACCTTTTGGCAACTCCCTTGTTGAAGGGTTGAGAGGGTCATAGGGTCCGCTCTCCTTGGTCCCTGGGGTGATGACCGGTGCGACGGTCACGTCGAGGTTGGCAATACGAAGAGACATCTTTGCGTCTAGGTTGTAAGAGTGCTGATGTGGTCAAGATGGCATGAGACCTATTGTGATACTGGAGTGGTCAACCTGCGAGTTGAGTCTTTAAGACCTAGTATCGCGATTTTTTAACTCCGTTACTTCCGTAACTCTATTCAACCCATCTGATAGATTTCTCCCCGATTCCGCGTGGGGCCGGCCATCATTGACTGCAACCTTGGGTGGGTGGAATATCACGACTCAACCCCAACCTCATTCGGTTCGGCTCCACACCGACCACCACGCCTCGTGATCGAATCACGTCGGCTTGATGCTCCATAGCAGTGGGCACCTTGGGTCTACGAATTAAACTTAACGGCTAAGGAAGGTGCCATCTAGTTGAAGTGGAAATATTCCGAGTTCGATAACTCGTGTTATGATCTTCTGACTGTCCATCAGTGACAAGACAAGCCCCCGCAAGAGGCGATCATCTTGATCCTGCAACCGGTAAAGAATCATCCACTCCACAGCTCAGCCACTTCTTTTCAATGCCCGCTTTGATCACAGGCGTCGGATGGCTTCTTGGCTGGATGCGGTATGTGGAGATATCCGGACGGGGATAACATTATCGGGTTCCTAACTCCATCTTTGTCTACTATGATCGATATAAGTCAGCTTTACCATGTCCCCGCTCTCTTGGTCAGAATCATGTCTATTTTCCATCCGTGACCCCCAATATTCGCAATGTCCATCGGTGGATTGAAACAAATTGGCTTTGTTGGTCGAATCCTTGACTCTTCATCGCCAGACTACGATGCATCTCTGATCCGAGCCAACGCCGCCGCTCAACGCAAGGCCAAGTTCATCGTCTTCCCTGATTCCACAGAAGATGTGCAGGCTGCTATCAAGTTTGCCAGAAAGTCAGTGTGCACGGCGGATAATACTAGAACAAGCCTAATAATTTCTTAGCTCAAATCTGGAGATTGCAATCAAATGTGGTGGTCACCATTTCTCACCTGCGAGCAGTGTCGAGGGTGGCATCGTTATCGACATGAAATCTCTCAATAGCGTTGAGGTTGACAAGGAGAATATGAGGGTGACCATTGGTAGCGGCTGCCTTTGGGGCGACGTCTATACCGCGCTGAGGGACCATAACCTCGAGTGTGTGGGAGGCGGTGTGCATGTTGTCGGTGTCGGAGGCCATTTAACTGGAGGTGAGACTAACGACGACAATTTTTCATCCTATATCTAACTATGCTCCTTGCAGGTGGCTATGGGCCGTTGTCGCAGAAGTTCGGCATGGGTATACATAACCTCGCATCAACCCAAGGCGACGAGTTACTAACTCGTTGAGTAGCATGTGACAATATCATATCAGCAACCGTGGTCTTGGCCGACGGACGTGTTGTCAAGGCTAGCGAGTCTGAAAACCCGGATCTGTTCTGGGCCATCAGAGGTTCGTCGATCTTCCATCACCCCGTTCATTGCTGACATGGTCAGGGGGCTCTTCGTCGTTTGGTGTGGTGGTGCAATTTGTCCTGAGGACCTTCCCTCCCCAGGTGAGTCCATAACCACTCTTAATGAGACACAGACACTAAAGTCCAGAAGGGACCCTATTTCTTCCGCTCTTTGACTTATCACGGCGAGGCGCCACCGAGTGTTCTCCCAGAGCTAAAGGTAAAACCATTCTGAATCGGCCAAGCAGCTTCATACTGATAATCCAATTAGGAGTTTCTCAACCAAGATTTTAGAGATAAGACGATCATGGCGTTTCTGAACTACGTGCGCGGGCCTGCACCCGAGCACAAGGTTTGTCTGCATGACCAGTTATCTGCTATGGGGCTAATGTCTATACTAGCCTCTCTTTGTGGTGACCTTCTTTGGCTTTGGAGCTGTTGAGGATTTCAAGGCCGTATTTGACAGCTTCTTCGAGGCAGCGAAACCATTTCACGATCACTCTGTTGTTTGCCCAACCCTGGTCGAGTTCAGTCATGTCCAAGACGAAATTCTCCTACAAGGCTCCCCCAGAAAGGCGGTAGGCGCCACTCCCTTCACTGGTCTCTGGCCCGGAATGGCAGAAGAGGTTTGGAAGCGATATGTCGAATACACAGATGCGAATCCCGACGCCATTGACACCAAGTACTTCTTTGAGTTCCACAACAGCAAAAGGTTCAGGCCGGTAGGTCAAAGGTTTCCAGGTTGTCCGATGTGGCTGGCCCTCTGACAAGTGATATAGGAAACAACATGCATCCCCATCCATGAGCCGAAGCACTTCGTATGCTTGGCTAGTGAAGAGTAAGGCCTTCTGCTATTTGCAGATCCCATGACTAACACGCGCAAGGCATAACGATGTTGCCGGTGACGATCGTGCACAATCGTGGGTTCATGATATGATTGAAGTGGCTCGTTCATATCAGAGAAAGCACGCCAAGGATCTTGGAGTGAACGGCAACGCCTGCTCTTCGAAAGAGAAGAGCGAAGATGTCTGGGGCCAGAATTATCCTCGGCTGCAGAGGATCAAGGTGAGGACAATCCGATCTCGGTACAGATTTCAACCTAATCGAGAATTTCCAGGCCAAATACGACCCAGATCGTGTCTTTAACCGATACTTTCCTATCGAACCCGCTGGAGCTAAAGCGATGCTTTGATGTCGAGGGATGAGCCATGGAAGCCACCCGACATGAGGCTTGTTTGCACCAACCCAGTCACGTGAAATCAGATCATCATCTGATCCTCACAAGCGGGTGTGGCTCAGTTGACTAGAGCGTTGGTCTCATAACATGACTTGGCCAAAGGTCAGGGACATCCAAAGGTCGAGAGTTCGAGCCTCTCCACCCGCAAATCTTTTGCTCTTCAAGCAGCCTAGTTTCTTTTTGCTTTTCCATCTTCTCCACTTATTTCACGTCTCCAACGAGTCTCCTCGTAATCCAGGGTAGACTGCTCAACATGAGCGACCAGGTACACTCAGTTGTGTCTTGGGTCAAAAGTGTTAAACTAACTCCATTATCATTGGGTCGTGTATACCAATGAGCACACAAGAGTCTCTGCTATTTCGCTAGTTTGAATCATTGTCGTGAAGGTGGCAGGGAGTTGATTTGTGTAAAATGCTAGCAACACATTGTCGTGGTCGTAGCAACACCAAGATTTCATTATAAAATATCGCTATCTCTGGGCTCATAGCACAAGTCTTTTCCTAAACCTTCGAACCAAGACACCTAATCTTCCATATCCACATTATCGACATGACCAATGATGCTCATCTTCTTCTCCAATGCCACAGCCTGGGCCGGGACAGAATCCTCTCCATCAAAAATGACTGCCATCTGCTCCAGCGTGTGGCCGCGTGTCTCGGGGTACGTAAAGTAAACGACAGCCAGGAATATAGCCAGAAGCACGACAAAGACAATGTAGTATTTCCATCCAATGGCTTCGAGGGCGATGGCGTTGACAAAGCTGTTGAAGAAGATGGACGCGACGGCTGTGCACCAAGCCACGGTGAGACCTCGGGAACGCAGGCTGAACTGCCAGATCTCGCAAGGGTAAGCGACAAGGAAGGGGGTCCTGCAAAGTATGAATTAGAAACGGGCGGATTAATGTTGTTCGTTAATGGAGACTTACAATCCAACGTCGTAACCAGCAAAGAAGATAAACAGGAACGGAACCACAGCTAGACCGACGGAAGATGATCCTGAGTTGGCGAACGAGGCGCTGAGCCCAGTAACGATGATGAAACTGACAAGCATCACGCTGGCAGACGATAGGAAGAGGAATCGACGGCCAAGACGATCGACGCTGAAGGCTGCTGCGACAGCCCACAGCAGGTTCCACACGTTGAGGCATGCAGAGATGAGAGTCTGCTCGGTAACCGTCTTGAGGCCAACAGAGTCCAGGACCAATGGGAGGTAGTAAGATACGACGCCGTTGCCAGCCCATTGCGAAATGAAGCCCAGAGTAACAGAGATGAAGAGTCTGTGACGGTTGCCCTTTGTCTTGACCATGTCACCGTACGAAGCGCTTCCCGAAGCTTCCTTTTCAGCTGTGATAGTTGCCTCAATCTCCATCATCTGGGTGCTGACAATGGGGTCCTCCTTGTTGCCTTCGGCGTGGTATTTGGCGATGACCTCGGTGGCCTCTTCCACACGACCGACGCTCACCAGCCAACGGGGACTCTCCGGAGATAGGATAAGGCCAGGTAGGGCACAGAGAGGGAGGAAAACCTGCATCAAAACAGGGATTCTCCACGACCAATCCGAGGGGATGTTTCGGCAGCCAAACGTCACCCAGCCACAGAGGGTGCCACCGACATACCAACCGCACATGAATAGGGCACTGGCAATGGCTCGATGCGACGGATATGCAATTTCGTTGATGAGAACGGGAGCCGAGTTTCCGAGCCAGCCCGAGGCGACACCGATGAAGAGACGGGAGTATGTGAAGGTCTTTTCGTTCTGAGCGCCCGCTTGCATACCGATGCCGATTAAGAGAAAGAAGTATCCAACGTAGAGACCTGGCTTTCTACCCCAGCGGTTCGAAACCCAAGCCGCCACAGGCGTAGTGAGGCCGTTGCCGAGCCAGTAGTTGGCTGTGATCCAGCCGAGGTAGGTTCCGGTCGGATGATGCATAAAACTGTTCCAGGAATCGAGAGCAAGCAAATTGCCCATTACAGCACCATCATATCCGTTGCTTGAAGCTACATTTAAAACCAATTAGATGTTTGTCGATGTGTGGTTGGGGAAGGAGGGGGGGCGTACAGAACAGGACGAGGGAGAGGACGATGCAGTTAAGCTTCAGCAGATGAGTCTGCTTCCACCACGGCCTCTCATTGGAAGTGACAGGAACTATTTCGGCCATGTTTGACAACTGGGCAAGTTGTTGAGCCTGTATGTAGAAGTGTAGACAAGTGGAGGAGTGATGATCAAGATCCTTGTGAGGATGAGCAAGAAGGTTAAATAAACCTCTACCCCAAACCCCAGCACAGACGAAAAAAGATATCCACCGATCCAATGTCACCGACTTTGGACCCTGGGGTCTTCAAACTGGGGCACCCATGGGGAATCACACGTTGTTGATGGATCCCGGCAGACCTCGTGGTGCATGCCGCGAACTCGGCACAAGCGAGGACAAGTGGGACTTTTAGAGGCGGAGAAATACAAGGGCCAATCAGAGGTAACTAGGAGCCGTTTCCGCGAGGAAAAAAAATCAACGTCACAGCAAAAGGGCTTACGGCGTTTTTCAGAGACGTCGTGATCCTCAACCATAACACCAGAACGGCAAGACTGTCTAAGTCTTGATAAATACCATGGACTATACAATAAGTAGATTTATATAGACTATACCAAAAATTACATAAAAACATTGCAAAGCGACCTAGGGTTCTGAAAGTCAGAATGAATCTCCCATAATTTTATCATATGTTTATTATTACGCTTCGACGAAGATGATCTGTTAACACTTTTGTACTGGCGTCTCACTTTTTCTTGAAACCGCGTGCCGTCTCAAGAACCATCAGTCACGAGACGTGCTTGATAATGTCGCGTAACCTCCTTAGCGCGTTCTAGAATCCGGGATGTCCGATGCGGAGAATTATGCAAGAGCGGGCTCAGGGGTTGGTCGCCATTCTCCGCCTTGGATCTCCGTAAACTCCCACTTTTCACAGTCAGGTGCGCAATAGGATATTGTCAACGGCCCGTATTGTCTGGCGTTTATTACGCACTTGTAAATGCGAAAGTGTTGCGGAGAATTAAGTGTCATGAAGTGGATAGTCATGAGGACGCGAACCAGCCTGACTAATTCACTCTTGGGACCATGAGCAGTTCTCCTGACTTGTTCCACTGATAAATGGGCTTTTCCTAACAGTCTGGCTTGGTCACTAAACGTAGCCTTTGGCATCTTTCCAAACATCTTGACCCTCATCTTCATCCTCATCAGACGAATAAACGATAAGATGGATGTTGAAGCCCTCCTCAGTCAACTCACCCTAGAGGAAAAGGTCCAACTCACAGCCGGTAAATCGGCCAACACCCTGGTCCCCAGCGTAACAACTGCTAACCCTCATTTGTCAAAAAGGCGTTGGATGGTGGCACACAGCGGCTATTGAGCGCCTGGCCATCCCTCCTATCCGACTATCCGATGGACCCAACGGCGTTCGAGGCACCCATTTCTTTGACAGCACGCCATCTGCTTGCCTACCATGCGGAACCGCATTGGGCTCCAGCTGGAATGTGGATTTGATCCATCGTTTGGGTCGGTTTCTTTCCGATGAGGCCCACGCAAAGGGTGCTCATGTCCTGCTTGGACCTACCGTCAACATCCAGCGTGGCCCCCTTGGTGGAAGAGGCTTTGAATCATTCTCTGAAGACCCTCTCCTCTCAGGAGTGCTTGCCGGCCACTATGTCCGAGGCCTGCAGAGCTCAGGCGTCTCTGCCACCATGAAGCACTTTGCCTGTAATGACATGGAAAGTGCACGCATGGCTGTGGATATCCAGGTCACGGAGCGAGCCCTGAGAGAAGTGTATCTTCTTCCCTTCATGATTGCCGTGGAAATGGCAAACCCGAGGCTGTTCATGACAGCCTACAACAAGATCAATGGCACCCATGCACCTGACAATGAGCATCTCCTGCAAGAAATCCTCCGTGATGAGTGGAAGTGGGATGGCCTAGTTGTCAGTGACTGGTTTGGCAGCTATAGCACGGCTGAGGGCATCAACGCCGGCCAAGACCTCGAGATGCCGGGTCCCAGCAGGTGGCGCGCTGGTGCTCTCGTTCATGCAGTCACGTCGAACAAGGTCAAGCGTTCTACACTAGACGAACGTGTACGGAAGATTTTGCAGCTGGTCAAGCACTCTATCGAGGAGACCTCTATCCCGCCCAATGCGCCCGAGACTCAGCTCAATAGCCAAGAACACATTCGTCTGCTGCGGGAAGCCGCCGCAGAGTCAGTTGTTCTTCTCAAGAACGAGAACAACATCTTGCCTTTGAACCCCAAGAAGAAAGTGGCTGTTATCGGGCCAAACGCAGACATGAGCGCCTACTGCGGAGGCGGAAGCGCCAGTCTTCGAGCCTACCACACCGTCTCTCCACTCGAGGGTATCGAAGGCCTCGCGAGCGACGTCGTCTTTTCCAAGGGAATCTACGGGCATCGTTCGCTCCCTCAGATCGGCAAGCTCTTGCGGACAGTCGACGGTAAGCGCCAAGGATTCACCCTGCGTGTATACAATGAGCCACGCCCTACTTCGGAACCTGACACGCGACGTGTGATTGAGGAGAGATTTCTCGATGAGTCCAACGTTTGGTTCGTCGATTATGAGAATCCTGAGCTGGCAGAAGTTTGGTACGCAGAGATCGAGGGCGTACTGACTCCTGAGAAGTCTGGCGTGTGGGACTTTGGTCTCTCCGTTCACGGCACCGGTGAATTCTTCATCGATGGTCAGCTGGTTGTCTCCAATGTTGTAAACCAGACGCCAGGAAGCTCATTCCTTGGCTGCGGTACCATCGAAGAGACAGGTGCCAAAGAGCTGGAGGGCGGCATAGAATACAACCTCCTTGTCCGCTGGGGATGCGATAAGACGTCTGACCTCAAGGTTTCTGGCGTTGTTGACTTTGGGAAAGGTGGCCTGCGACTGGGAGGTTGTCCCAGACTCGAGCAGCCTACAGCCTTGAATGAAGCTGTTGAGCTAGCAAAGACTGTGGACCAGGTTGTGCTGTGCGTGGGAACAAGCGGCGAGTGGGAAAGCGAAGGCCAGGACAGACCCAACATGTCTCTTCCTCCTGGTAGCGACGAACTCATCTCCGCTGTGCTTGCGGCGAACCCCAACACGGTTGTTCTGATTCAGAGTGGAACTCCTGTTTCTATGCCCTGGGTTGACCAGGCCAACACTATCGCGCAGGCATGGTTTGGTGGCAATGAGGCTGGTAACGGAATTGCCGATGTACTGTTTGGTGTCGTGAATCCAGTAAGTTCCAAGACCTTCGGTTTTGACAACAACTTGAGCTGACGGTTTTCTTTCAATAGGCTGGAAAGCTCCCCATCACGATGCCTCGCCGCGTTGCCGACAACCCTAGCGCCTTAAACTTCCGGTCAGAGGGTGGCCGTGTCCTCTACGGCGAGGACGTCCACGTCGGGTATCGCTGGTACGACACTCTGGATATTGAGCCCCTGTTCCCGTTCGGCCATGGTCTGTCATATACAACTTTTGAGCTTTCTCAGATCAGCGTCATTCCAGACTTGGAGAAGCAAGAGGTGACTGTTTGGGCCAAGGTAGCAAACACAGGCTCTCGAGCGGGCGCTGCTGTTCTTCAGGCATATGTTAAGCCACCTTCCGCAACGCCCCTCACGGCTTCAGCTCGTGACACAATTACGAGGTCAAGCAAGGAGCTCAAAGGCTTTACCAAGGTCCATCTCGAACAGGGTACCAACACTATTGCAGAGATCAAGCTAGATCTGCTCCGAGCAACGAGCTACTGGGACGAGAGGGAGGATTGCTGGCGCAGTGAGGCTGGAGAGTACACTGTGCTCGTAGGCACAAGCAGCCGATGTGACTTCTTGCAGCAATCCTTTACGGTGGAGAAGACGACGACTTGGACAGGACTCCGGGGATAGGGCCGATAAGGCATGGGGTTTCTGGGGTATGCTGTGTATGTATGGGGAGCCGGCAAGAACAGACGGCATGTAGACTAACGGAAAAAGGTAGAAACGGATATAGATCACCATATAAATCTGACGCCAATCTAATAGAGTTTCGGTTCCGTCCGTCGGATACAAGGAACTGGAAAATGTCAACCACCACATGACTCGCATCCTTGTCGTGACTAGTCTCCACTGTCAAACCTATTTCTCCGCCTCGTCAGCCCCGACCGTTCGTTCCCCAGAACCCCAGAAACTCAGCTACTGATGAGCCATGACGGGCATTGTCGATCCTAGCACGCCACGAGACACTGGGCTCGGGGAACAACCCAAAGCCAGGGAACTGGCTAGTCGGGCGTGCGACGCTTGTCGTGCTAGGAGACGGAAGTGTGTCTTCCCCAGAGTCGATGGGACTACAGTGTCGCAGTGCGTTGGCTGCTCCAGACTCCATATCAAATGTAGCTTTGTGATACCGACAAGGCCGCGGGGGCCAAAGAGGAAGAGGTGAGTTTCTGTCTCTTTTCCCTGAACGGGCTTGTCTTGTGTTAACTCAGGCCAGACCGCAGCCACCAATTCCCGTATCCCCAGAATTCCAACCTGATAGTCCATCCGATTATCAACGAATGCAAGATCGTTCCAGCCATGAAGACGTCACGGTTCCACACGATTCCCAGCTTGGCATCATATCAGATACACCGCACACAAACCCATCGCCAAGCCGTTCAACCATCTCAGTCCCAGGTGTTTTCCTAGCAGAGGATGAGTCAGGATTCTATCATCGTTCGCTTCTCACAGACGAGCTGTGTCCCCGGGAAGTCCTAATGTCCATCATGACGGATTATACTGAACGCGTCTACCCACTCGTCCCTATTGTCCACCTGCCAACATTTCACGCCGAGCTTGCAGCAAACCGCGACATCAGCGACTTGGACTTCTTGTGCCTCATTATAGCACTATCAGCTTTGACCGTTGGACTACTACCTTCGAGGTTCGACGCTTACCACGCTATTGCGAGCCGCTTCGGGACTCGCACCGCAATGATCAACTACTGTTCTCAAATGTGTCTGCGCCTTCGACCAGCCGACTACTGGGACCATCTCAGCCATCGCAAATGGGCCGTGGCATTTGCGCTCTCCATGGGCGTCTTCCAAACGGGTCAGACGAACCAGAGTCGGATGTTTGAGGCGGAGTCGATGCAGATAGCCCGGCTCCTGGAACTTCATCGTACCTCGGAGTACGAGGACCTCAATGCTGTAGAGACACAGCTACGGAAGAAGGCGTTTTGGCTTCAGCTCTACTCTTTTGCGTGAGTGCTTTCCTCTTTCTGGGTGGATAATTCTGACCAATATCAGACATTCTAAAATCCAGCCTGGACGGCGCAACCACGTCACCTACCTTGACAATTATATGCTGCGAGAAGTCGACTTTGATGCTTTGGAACCTCTAAATCTCCTCGATGAGAATATTCTGGAGACGGGAGCTGTAGGTTGTTCACCAACCGTCCTACCTGCCAGGCTGCATAGCAACGGGGAAAACGGCTCGTTCAACACAACCAGTGCGTTCATCATCACCTCTCGCGTCTTTCTCAAAGGCATGAGAGAGTCCATGTTCAACGATGGCTGTGACTGTGGTTTCGGAAGAACGCCTGAAGAGCGCCTCTCGCGACTCCGAGACTTACTCGACGAGCTTCGATATCTCCTCGACGGTCTTCCTCCACATTTGCGCCAATGGGGACCTGGAGATAGCTACCAATCCTCCAACAAGACATTCTCTCATAGTATAAACGACGGTAGCATTGACCAGGATCCCTTTGGAAAGGTGCATCTTTTGCATGGTCAGAATGAAGTCACGCGGGCAAACTTGCACGTTACTCACCTGTGGCTCCAAAACTTTCTCCTGGATAGAATGGATGCTGTGATACAAGAGATGGACAATTCTCGTTTGCAAGCCGCGACAAATACGTCTCATCTTAGACTAAACTGGAGGGAACGCGAAGACGTCTGCCGTCAGCTGCTTCACATTCTCCACGGCATCCCACATCCATACCTAGAGCCGAATGGACTATTTATGGTAAGTTGAGTATAGCCACGAGTCAGAATTCTTATCTAACCTGGGTTATCAAGATCTATAAAGTCCGCGACGTTGCCAGCTCGCTCCTCAACTGCTCCTTAGCCATGGACGAGCAGCTTTCGCGTCGAGCCTCTGAGTTTGTCCAGGAGTTCACAAAGGTCTTGTCTTACCTTGATCGTAGCGAGATTGTCAACACGGATGGTTTGAAGAGTTGGATAGACGAGGGGAGGCGAGGCAATAAGGATGTTTAGCTGGCTGGCAGGGCAACGACGGGGTCTCCAAAGGCTGGTAGCTTTGAAGATAGCTGACCTTACTCTGTCGGATAGTGGTATACCGGCCAGCCAAGTTAGTGCTTCGACTAATCGCCCCCCAGTGTGAACTTGTGTTTCATCCCCGTCAAGTGCGTTCAGGAATCAGCCCGAGCGTGCTTTCGGTTTCGAATCTCGCCGCATTGCTCCAGATGATGGCCGAATGAGGCTGTCGTGAATTGCCGTCTGTAATGAAGGGGTGGTCGACTAGATTTCTCGCAGCCAACACAATGAAAGCCCCATTCCAACTGTTGCGAGTCCTTGTTCAACTAAGGCAAACGAGTGATTGCCACAAATCGAAGCGGATTACCCGAACGTCCATCGACAGGGCCTGCTTGTCGAGGTCGACCTCTACTCGATCCAGCTTGCTGCTCCCTTGCCTGTCGTTCTTGAGGTTTGCGGGCTTCCATGTCTGACACGTACTTGTGCATGGCGCTCAAAGATCCATGGAATGCGACAGCTGCATCGAGGCAAGATTGGTAATCTACCAGGATAGACTTGACTGCCTTCTTCTCATTCGGTGAGTATATCCCAGGAACGACTCTCATCCAAGGTAGCGTATCGACGATGCCACTGGTCAGGCCAAATTCACGGCAAGCTTGTCGACGGGTGACAGGTAGGTAAAGTCTGTCCTGCGACAGACATAGGAAGCAAACGCGCTTGCAAGTAATGAGGTAAAGATAACCGCCAAAGTCGCTACAGGTCTCGCATTTTGCCAGGCATAATGTCTTGTACAAGGTTCTGCAGGTAATCCACCTCCCCGTCTCGATGCTGAGAATGCCGCGTAGGGCGTAGGAAGCATCCATCGTGACGGTTTTGTATGAGGGAAACTGGTCAACGACTTCGGCGACTCGCCGGTTGACGTGTCTAAGGCTAACAAGGGTTTGCAGGTCGATTTCAGCGAGAATCATATTAAGCAACTCGACAGGGAGAGCATCGAGGGCGCCAATGCCGGTGGCTGGTGGGATGTGGGACCGGCCATTTTCAGGTTTGGGCTGGAGGGGAGGCAGGTTTTGGCTTAGGGTATGATCATTGAGACGCAGACGAGCGTATGCATCGTGGCGGAATTGCGAGGGGACTCGCGAGTCTTGTTCCATCGTGATGATCGTCCGTTGTGGATGATAAGACGCGTCAGTTGGTGCGACACGCTTCGACAAGATAGTGGGGCCGAATCAGCTGGCGGTCTCGTAATCACGTGATGCAACCAGGTCCCTTTCTCCTCCCGTCATCGCAACACCAAACACACCATGAACGATACCAAACAAATAACAAAGTCTAGAGTCATCAAAGTTCGTCAACGAGCCTCTTGGCCGAGAGCTCACATAATTACACAGCTAGAACCGTTGTCCTTCTCATCATCTTCACCCCCGCAACACCAAAAGTCATCACAGTCGCAGCAGTTATCACAGTCACAACAATTGTCGCACTCGCAGCAATCATTGCACTCGCAACAATCCGAATCCTCTCCCTGACCTTTTTTGTCAATATCCTCAGCACTTCCTGAATGCTCTTCCGTCATGAAGCCTCCTCTGGCTGCTTCATATTCCTGGCCCAGGTGAACCTGACTGTCGTCTCCAACGTCCTGATTCATGTCATATCCATCACTTCCCTCATATCCTCCACCGATATAGCCTCCGCCCTCATAAAAGCTTTCGTCTCCATGCCCTGAAAAACCTTCATAGGATCGGGCATAATCTTCGTCGCCTTGATCGGAAATCTCATCGTCTTCCTGATCATAGTCATGGCCGTTCCACTCCACTCTGTGCCTCTCGTACCAGTCGTCATCCTCAACTGGCTCGCCTGGAGCAAACTCATCCTCGCTTATTTCCATCTCAGTATTGATGCTTTCTGTTTCCCCGCCGACCTCTGAGTGATCATCAGAGTTCTGTGCCTCATGGGCCAGATACATGACAGTTCCACCAAGCACTGCGCCCGCTACTACACCACCTGCAATAGCCTTCTTGTTGATATCATGCTCTTCATCGCGTCCTTGCTGGTAACCATGGTGGTAACCGACATGTTGGCCCTGGTAGTAGCCGACATGCTGACCTTGATAGTAGCCTTGCTTGTGTCCTGAAACATGGCCGACCGTTTGCCCAGCGCCGAATCCTTCGCGTTGACCTTGAGAATATCCTTGCTGGCGACCGGCAACCTGGCCTCTTATTTGTCCGGCGTTGAAGCCCTGACTCTGTCCTTGTGCCAAGCCCTGTTTCTGGCCCTCGACATGGCCACTTGCGTGTCCTGCGTTGTATCCTTGACTCTGGCCCTGAGCATAGCCATGGCGTTGCCCTGCGGCTTGGCCCTTGCTATGTCCAGCGTTGAACCCGACGCTCTGGCCCTTGGTATAGCCTTGTGCTTGTCCAGACGCATGACCGCTCTCATGACCTTGTGTATACCCCTGCTTCTGCCCTTTGCTGAAGCCTTCTCGGTTTCCTGCCTCTTGGCCGACCTTGCGGCCATGCTTATCACCTGCCTTGTATCCTTGGGCCTGCCCAGCCTGGAAGCCGTGAGCTTGGCTGGCTTTCTGCCCAGCCTTCTGGCCTTGGGCATATGCAGCTTGTTGGATGCGCTTGACCTCAGCCATTTGCATGCCTTTGTTGGGTGTAGGTTGCATTTTGACGACAGAAGGGACGGGTGTAGCTTTTGGAGGAGCTACAGGCTTGTATCCAACCGGCTGCTTAGTTGGTTGTGCTGTAGGGCGCTGGCTAGGGCGAGGAGGATTGGGGCGAGGATGGCTAGGAGCCTGTTGAGTAGGCCTTGAAGGGTGTTTTTGTTGAACTTTGGGGTGTTGGGATAGGCCGACAGGACGCTGGGCAGGGGGAGCAGGACGTTTTGCCATTACAGGCTGAGGTCGGGTTGTGTTACTGGGGACGGGCGCCCGAGCAGGAGCGGTCTTGGCGGCTGGTGGTGACCTGTGATCGATTGTGGTCAGAATGCTAAAGATCTATTTCATAGCCCAGGGGGGGTTGTAAAAGATGAAGAATGCCGAAGAAGGAGACGAAAGGACATACCGGACCATAGCTAGAGGCTGGTTCTTAGCCATCTCGGAGTGAAGTTCAGGTGAGGTCTTCGGTATTAAAACTACCAGTGGAGCGACTTTCAACTACCTGCTATTGATCGATGTCAAGGAGAATAAACCCAAGCTTTCGAGCACAAGTCAAGCTTTTAACTCCCAAGATCTCCAATACTAATCATCTGATAACCGACTTAGCCCTCAACCCGCGGCCCAAGTTGGCCCGGCACCTGCATCGTAGGATCCATCTCGCGGCTATTAGAGTTAATTTCGTTTCTCAAAAACATCCAAAATGCACTTCCGAGAACCAATGTTGTTTCTTAGCGCGCGGTAGAAGCTATCGCGGCCTGCAGGATTGTGTCCCCACTGTTAGGGATGCAAGGATTTGTTGCCCAAGACACATGCTCATGCACCTGCTAGGGTAGTCGTTCCAGTAGGCGCCAGCCCTACCAACATGCAGATGAACAGATAGAAATAGCACAGTAAGTCGAGTTTGCATGCTTAGGTAAAGACGAGCCTGCAGATGTGGTTTGCCAGTATAGCAAGGATGAGGTTCCATAAGTCGACACCTGCAGATGGTCGCCGCGATGGCGTGGCAAAGTCGGCTGTGACAAAGGTCTACAGGATGAGAGCAATCGGGGGCCAAGAGCTGCTTTCTAGGGCAGAGTCCGTGTGGTTGTGTGTCGTGCCCATGGTTCATTAGCTTGCTTGACTGAGAACTGTGATCGCTGCCTGGCAACACGCAAAGTATGTCCAACCTCTGGGTGAAGCAGTCATGGACTTTTGAGGTCTCTTATGCAAGTTTCACGGATTACTCATCACTAAAATGCATCCTTTGATCATTTAGTAGGCGCTAGTCATTGATGTTGAGCTATGTTGAGCCCGCTCTGCTGGGCTCCAGAGTGTAGGGTGGCTATACCCTCATTATTGCGGAGAGCCTTGTCGGTCTACTAGTCAAGTGGAAGGCTATACACAAACCAAAAATAAAGTAAATGAATAAAACTGGGGACTTTGGGAAGCTGTCATGTCTTACAGTGAATTCTAAAGTAGGTGGTGAATGTGTCTGGTAGGGAGAAATTTATTGCATTTTTAAACAGCGTGACACGGTCGGGCCCCTGCG
>SSHR01000127.1:0-22629 GCA_006518225.1 Fusarium neocosmosporiellum | reverse complement strand
CCCGAGCCACTATACGGCACAGTCCGTAACACAGCGCAAGTTAGAGTCTGCTCGGTAGCGACGTTGACAAGTGACGCCACCACTTTTGGAGTGCCAGTGCTCGACTGGCTCTCTCTCTAGCAAAAGAAAGGACAACCGGAAAAAAGAAAACCCATATTCTATCTTTCGCCTATGTCTTTGATCTCTAGGTCTGAGTTCTTCTGCCGATGCCGGTGCTGCGGAACCGGGTGATGCCGATGTGGGGCCGAGCCGCAGGCCGGTGGATTTCCACGAAAAGGTGACGGACTGAAATAAGCTATAATGGTCAGAATAAACTTATGGTCAGATTCAAGATGAACATGTCACTGTCATGTTTGGGAACAATCTTCCGTGCGTTTCGACGAAACAAGGAGCCACTGCGACATGGCCGATAAGGGGCTATCAACTGAAACATCTTGGCCGTCTCAAGGGTTGCAACCTAAGCCAATTATAGCAGTGACGTGACGTGCCCGGAAAATTAAAACCCGACAGTTAAGATCTCGTCGTGAAGATGGCATACCTAATTTATCGCCTTGGGGAGAATGGCCTGATGACACAATGGAAGAAATGTCGTGTTAGCAGGGATCGTCGAATTGATGATGCCCAAGGTGTTCATAAACCCCCGAGTCTGGAAGACATGTCATCCGTCGCGCAACACTGGTCACCTTTTAAGCATAATGCGTTTCAAGCAAGCTTATTTGCAGGTCATCGCGTCCTCGGTTCCTGAGTGCCTGGGGAAGCCCTTGCAGTTTGCCTCAGGTCTTGTTTGGAAACAGGCCATCCCCTGTTCCTCAGCTAGAATGGCAGGGGCTCAACCATTCTACACCCGACTCTCCCGCTACCAAGCTGCCTCCGGATTGGTGCAGAATTAGAGTTGTTCTGGATCAACGTGATCCTCTAATGCCAATGTTTGTTTGAGAGAGATCATGGCATTAGGGGCATCGCGATATGCGTCCCCAAGCAACATAAATAGCTTGTCCCCGTTCCTCCATCTTCAGAGGAGCAGGACTGTGTCCCATTCCTTTATCCCCACATCGCCCAAGATAATCGCAACCATGGTCCGAGCCTTGATCCCAACCGCTGCCCTCGCCCTCATCGGCGGCGTCCAAGCCCAATGCGGCGCTGGCACACCCGACGCCCAGGTGACGGGCTCTGACGGCTCCTTCACAGCTACCAGCGGGTCTGGAGAGGTCTACTCGGGCTCCGACTATCTTGCTGCGATCCAGGCTGCCATCGACTCCATCAGCAGCGGCCAGCGCGTCTCTGTTATTGCGTCGGGTTCGATTGGTGCAGGCACCATCAGCATCGACAGCGGCAAGATCTTTGAGGGATGTGGTACCATTGACGCTACCAACCGAGCTGGACACGGTGCTATCGAGTCCCTCGACACCACGGATGTTCAGATTCCTTACCTCACCATGACTGGCTCCCCCTACTTTGGCCTCCGATTCTACGGCACCAAGAACCTGGTGCTCGGAGAAATCACAATGAACCTTAGCGGAGGCTTGGGTATCCGCTTCGACCGTGACAAGGCCGCCAACTCTAACGTCAAGATGGGCACCATCAGCGTCACCGGTGCCGGTAGCCACGCCGTCGAGACCTGGAACATTGATGGTCTCGAGATCGACCAGGTTATCGCCCGCGACGTTGGCGAGGCTGGCCTCCTCATCCAAAAGACCACCAACGCCAAGGTCGGTCTCGTCGACGGTAGCAACGTCGGCGCAGGCACTGGATACGGCACCCTCCGATTCGCCAATAACAACGGCCAGGGCGCCAATGGCGAGTACGAGACAAACATTTTCATCGACAAGGTCGTCTCCCGCGGTGGTGGCCGTGGCGTTTTCTGCGTTTCCCAGTCCGGTGCCGCTGAAATCGAGACTGTCGACCTGGCCGACAACGGCAACAACGCCATTCTTATCGAGAACTGCTACAACGTCAAGATCAACGGCGGAACCGTCAAGGGTGGTGGTGAGGTTCGTCTGGCTGCCCGCGACGAGTTCCCCAACAACCGTGACATTTCCGTCACCCTCGAGGTCAACGACAACTCGGTCCGCGAGTCGCCATGCGGTGAGAACATCAGCTGGTCCATCACCGGCAACGCCAAGCAGGATATCTGCTAAGAAGCTAGCCTCCATCAAGGCTGGGATGGTAACGTCGAGAGTGCCATTTCTCGGCTATTGTCTTTTTTTGCACCATTCATCACTGTATATACTTTGCTTTCGGACTGTACTATAGTTCTCAGCCGGCTTGAAAACTGCTCCAGGTTGGATGCGGCGTGAGGGATTGTTAATTATCGCAAATCGGGGACAATAGTTGAAATCAACTCTTAGGCACTTGTTCAAATGCCATTGCTTCTGTGTGATTGTAAAAGAGGCGATAACGTAGAGTTATGACACATCGAGTGTAAACTGACACTGACAGTGGCACTGATACGTAATGAACGATAGAAATATGGTCCAAGGGTGTTGAGTTGAGGGAATCACTGTACACTGCCCATAGCAAGCCGGTCTCAGCCATTGTTCTTGAAGCCCGATCCAACCGCACACCCTGCCAACCACTCAACCTGGTTTAACCTCTATCTTACCTGCTTATCTATGCAAAGGAAGGGTGGAGAAATAGGAACTGTATTTGTTGAGGCCATGAAGACACCCCTTGAATTGAGGAGCTCTTTCTCTATTCGCTATTGACTTGTTGAGTATTGTGACTCGTCTCCAACAGAGAGCATCGCCATAGTAACAAAAAGCACAGTTCCTATTATGTGACGACATTGAAACCTAATGGACAGACTGTGTCCGAGACTGACAGCCGTTATTGCAAGTCAATATGCACCATGCACCTTGTTGGTTTGTCTAACTTTGGATGCGTACTATCCGCAACGACAAAGGCAAATCCCAAGAACAAGCTTCCTTGAGCTCGCAACTGCTCGCCCTTGACACAAGCAAACCGCTTTTCGGCATAGTTTGAGCATGATTAAAGTTCCATAGAGCCATGCTCAGCCCCCATTTGACATTGGTGACTCACTTTTGCTTCGTATGTGCATCTACGTGAGAAGAGTTTGATGGGGGACGTTCATGAGAATGCAAAAGTTTAAGGCGTGTTTTGGTCCAGAAAAGAATATCTCCTCTCCTTCTCTTCCCTCTTCTCTTTTTTTCTTCTTCTTCATCAACATCAACCGCAGCGACAGACAACACAAGACCAACACTCATCACTATTTGCTCATCACAGCTTTCAGTCATCACCACTTCTCACTTCAACAATGTTCTTCGGCTTTCTTGCCATTTCTCTCATGGCCCCTGCCGTTTGTCTGGGCATGCCAACAGGCAACACCGTGGTCAAGCTTGCAGCCACCGTCAAGCACAAGCCAGCTCCCTGCAAGAGTGCTTCGTCATTCAACCTCCTCACGTACAACGTAGCTAGTCTCCCCGAAATCATCAACCGTAACGCCATATTCAACAAGCAGGACAACGCGGCCCTGATTAGCAAGAATCTACGTGAGCAGCAATACGATGTTATCCACCTCCAAGAGGACTTTCATCTTCACGAGATCATTTTCATTAACGACAACCATACTTACCACACCTTGTCTTCTGGAAATGTCATGTACGGTGACGGTCTTAACACCCTTTCTAACTACAATGGTTTCGACTTTAGTCGCTACACTTGGAAGGAGTGTGCTATCGACGGGGGCGACTGCCTAACCCCCAAGGGATTTACATGTATGACATCTCACATTGACGGCCTCGATGTTGATATGTACAACCTCCACTCGGATGCTGGGTACGTACTTCGCAAAAGATTCGTAGATGATAGCTAACATCTCTGTAGAAACCAGTGGCTCGATCGAAAGGCTCGCTCCATGGGACTCGACCAGCTTCTTCGTCACATCAAGAAGCACTCCAAGGGCCGACCCGTCATTCTTGCTGGTGACTTCAACGACCTCTGGACCTGCTCCAAGCGTAGCATCATCAAGCTGACAGAGGCCGGCTTCACCGATGCTTGGGTCAAGCTCCACCACAATGGCACTATTCCCGAGCCAAACGGGAAGGCCAACGAGTGCGCCCATCCACCTCAGGACAACTCTTGCGAGGGTGTGGACAAGGTCTTGTAAGTAATTTCTTGAATCATGATGTCATTGAGCAAAGACTAATCTATTTAGCTATCGATCTGGCAAGTCTGTCGACTTGGATGCGGTCAAGTTCAACTACGAGTCCAAGATCTTTGTCTCGGATGACGAGCAGCCCTTGTCCGATCATTACAAGCTTGAGAAGTCTGAGGACCCCAGGCCAATTCTATACGCTATGGCCCGGGGAGCCTGAGAGACCTGAGAAGCGAGGGGGTTTGAGAGGTTTAAGGTGTTTGGAAGGTGTGTTCCGTTTTTTATTACAGAGTGGTCCACCAGATTGTCAAGACAGCGGATGAGATGAGGCTTGGATTAAGAATGGGCCAAAAGTGGATTCGGGGTGGTGATGGGTTTTAGTGTTGTTATTGTGTTAATATTGTCTTTCAGCTCTATGGCTGAGGCTCTTGGAAAGGTGTGAATACTACTACCAAGGACAAAAAAGGATATTCTCGGTTCGGTTTCTTCAGTAGGTTGTGATTACAGCTAACTGGAAATTGGACATCCCTTGAGGGCTCGTTGTCAATATGTAGCTAGCAAAGAGAGGGTGACCTGTTTTCACAAGTGCATTATGACGGGTCCAACTGAGTCTGTTTTGTGAAATTTGTGCCGTTTCATTGCGTAGGTAGGTACCTAGGGGCAAAGGTCAACTGACTGAATCATTGAAAATACCGCACCAGACCGATCAAGGCCGCTATTTCAAGAATTCGGTAGAATCTTATTTATCGGGATTCCGAACATCTACCGAGTTCAAGGCTCGATATCGTGTGAATACGAGCACGTTTACCCTTAGTGGGAATCAAGCATGGAATAGCGACGATGGACACTCATCGCGGCCCGCTTGCCAAATGCGGTAACCCAGTCCTTGACCGAGGCATGGGTCAAGACTGCGCCGTCGATTATCCGGTTCAGGTTCACGACTAGCATTTGTCGAATCGATTAATCGCGATTTTGCACGTGGTTCCATGATATCACTTCTCCTCTTTTATCGCTCTGAACGGTCAACTTGGCAGCGGTTCGCCGACGATTCTACAAACGTTCCTCAGGGTTGTTTAGCGCTTGGCATCGGCGAACGGGGGCTCAACATGGCATTTCATTTCCGCTCCTTGCCAGTATCTACGTAGTTATATATATCATGGCAGTGGCCATTGCATTTGTTCGCATCGTGGAAGGAGGCAGCTCAATTCCTTCACTCCTTAGATTGGGTCTTGTCAATTGTTGAGTGTCTTTTGAATCATTTCATCATGAAGCTCCACGGTCTTGGTGTGGTTGCCTTGAGCTCAAGTAGCTTGGCCCAGTACATTGATGTTGGAACCTTGCTGGATCCAGTTCAGCCTGTGCTGTTTCCTGACGCTGAGAGAGCAAGGAACCCTCTGGCCCATGTTGGAGCCAATGGACCATGGCACGTAGGTGAGTATAATCTGACGCACCAGTTCGAATTATGTAATGTGGTAACCTTGACTAGGTCCTGATGTTGCCGGTATCTCGTCTGAGATCCCCGACGGCTGCGTTGTCGACCAGGCTGCCTACGTGTCCCGACACGGATCTCGTTACCCTGACTCGGGCGCGCATAGCTCATGGGTTGAGATGGCCCGTCGCGTGAGTAGCCACAAATCAGGATTCACTACAAACATTCTGACAACTGATAGTTCAAAGAGAGCAAATACACTGCCACTGGACCTCTGGCATTTTTCCATACCTGGGACACCCCCCTGACCAATCCCGACTTGCAAATCGCCCAGCTCAGCAAGACTGGCTACAAGGAGCTGTTCGATATGGGATATACTCTGCGCATCAGGTATGTATCCAGCTTGTGCGCTCTCGGCCTCGTTCTAACCGGTCAGATATCCCGACCTCTACCAAGAGGGTGACAACTTTTACGTCTGGGCCAACAACTACACCCGCGTTCTCCAAACCGCCAAGCTCTTCGTCCACGGCTTCCTGGGAACCAATTCCTCTCTGGGAATAGTCGTCTCGGTCACCGGCAAGGGTATGCCGGCT
This sequence comes from Fusarium neocosmosporiellum, assembly GCA_006518225.1. Lineage (NCBI taxonomy): Eukaryota > Fungi > Ascomycota > Sordariomycetes > Hypocreales > Nectriaceae > Fusarium > Fusarium neocosmosporiellum. Next base: position 16,493 of record SSHR01000127.1, on the reverse strand, counting down.
CACCTTGGCGACACGCTCGCTCCTTCGGATATGTGCCCAGCGTTCAAGGATGACAGCGACAAGCAGCAGGCCGCGTGGCGGGCTACTTGGCTGCCGTCCTTCAAAAAGCGACTTTCTCAGTACATCAAGGGAGACCTTGAACTTGATGACTCGCATTGGAACGATTTTCCTTACATCTGTGGCTTCGAATCGCAGATTACTGGCCGCCTTTCACCATTCTGTAACACCTTTACCCAGAAGGAGCTTGAGCAGTATGAGTATCAACAGGACTTGAGATACTACTACGGCGTGGGCCCTGCGGCAAAGGTAGCATCGAAGATGATGGTTCCGTTCCTCAACTCCTTGGTTCAGAGATTCGTTGAAGGTCCTGATGCCGAGGGCGTTGACTTCGAGGGCCGTCCTTTCAAACTTCCCAAGCTACTCATGAGCTTCCTCAACGATGGCCAGCTGAACGAGCTTGCCGTTGCCACGGGTGTCTTTGACAAGCAGAAGCCTCTCCCACTCGACCACGCCCCCAAGGATCGACTCTGGCGAAGTTCCAACATCTCACCCATGCGAGGCACCATTGCTTTTGAGCGGCTCAGCTGCCCAGTCAAGGGGAACCCTCGGAAGCCCAGCAACAAGAAGGATACGTTCATTCGGGTTCGCATCAATGACGCTGTCTACCCTGTGCCCTCGTGCCAGGACGGCCCGGGCAAGTCTTGCTCTGTCAAGAAGTATGCTCGGTACTTGGAGAAGCGGTTGAGGAAGGACGGAAACTTTGCAAAGATTTGCAACGCGACTGATGCTGCCACCCCTACCAAGGTGCTTGGGGCTAGTTTCTTCACTGACTTGGCTCAGCCACACTTGCAACCGGTGAAGCCTTAGATAGGATGGAGTCACAGGGATGACATGCAGCCTTATGGCTGGTTGGGTACGATTCTGTAGTTGCTACGACAACGAGCTGATTTATCAATGAGAACCGCTCTGATCCTTAGTAAGGTTATTCGTCAAGGCTAGTAGCACAATGGTGACGAGCCCAGATGTTTGATTGGCTGCCTTGACGCATGTATGCAAGTCGCAAAGGTTAATCGACGTCTTAAGCTACAATTCACACCCCGTCCAAAGCGTTCAGACGATGCCTACTCGGATCCCGGCTCAGCATCACCCTTGTTTGTGCCAGAAGTCAGCTGGCCTTGCTTCTTGGCCCGCTTCTTTTCCCATCTGAAGCCGAAGTAGATGGCGATGTAGAGGAAGACAGCGAAAGTGGCAAACCCTATGTAGAGTTTGGCTCCGATGCGCCAGTTTGGTGCTTCAGATGCGGGATAAGCTGCGAGAGGGACAAAGGCGCTGAGAAGGTAGGCAAAAAGAGTTCCGGATGCGAAGAGCACTGTTCGCACTTGAGGTTCGTGGGGCAAGTTCTCCGAGGCCCAAGAACACAGTAGCATCATTGCTACCCTGGATTACGTTAGTCACAGAGGTTGATGAAGAGATTGAGGAGGCAACGGTGATACTTACGCTCCTGTATAGTTCATGTACCAGCCAGCCATGTACAGTTGCTCGTTCTTGGGCCGGACGATGAGAATGGCTAGGGACGTAATATTGACAGTCTGCTATGGTTAGAGGAGTTTCACGCTAAGAGCAGCGATGTTCACTCACAGAATGTACGAGCAAGAATGGTAGACGCGTACCAAAGTAATCGCTCACACTGCTATAAATGACTTCAGCTGCCAGCTGGGCCGCTTGTCCAATAATTGGCAGATAGTTCAGCATCGCAACAGTACTTGAGACAAGTCAGTTTCAGGTTCGCGATTCTTAGAGGCGTACCAACTATTTTTTAGTCCCGTCAGGGTTCTTGAGAGACTTCAGCCAAAGGTTGTAGTAGTTGGATGGAGTGAAATTGCCACCAATGGGCCACGCAACTGAAATGTGTTAGAGACAAGACGCTGGAGCCTAATGGAGAACTTGCTTCCAATCGCCCAAAGTTGCCAAAATGTGAAGCAGCGCAGAAAGCTCTTGGGTGTGATGCCGATCTGAGGCTTTCGGTTGACTCGGCGAGCACGTGCAAGGGCAATTTCTAGCAAATATTAGAACATCCCACCTCAGTTCTTAGCCGTCAGAGCTTACCGATGTGACGAGGTTTCAGGTAGAACTTTGCAAGACGATTTGGACTCTCGGGCTATCGAGTTGTTAATACCGACGCAACTCGCCCAAGCTCCTGCTGCACTTACATATCCTGGGAGCAGGAAGAAGGCCACGAGGGCCACAGCAATCGTACAAACACCCTATCAATTTGATTAGCTCATGTCGGTTTGGTAATGAGCATGCAATCTCACATTGATGATAAAGGCCCAACGCCATCCCGCGCGGCCTAGCACGCCTTCCATGTTGGTTGACAAACCTCCTTGCATGGCTCCAGAGAGCATGGCACCGGCGGGTTGGGCGATGTTGTATAGACTCATCCGTAGAGCCACCTCGTGCGGGAGGTACCATTGGCTAAAAACGGATCAGTTATGCCACATGGGGGACGAGCAAAGTGGGAGTACCTGATCATGGTGAAGTAGGCGGGCCAGGTAGTTCCCTCGAAAAAGCCAATGAGGAAGCGAAGGCCGTAGACCTGGTATCAAGTTAGTAGCTGGCATCGAAAGCAAATGTTGAGTCTAGCGAACCTGGTTGTGGTTCGTGACTACCGATAAACAGCATGTCAACATTCCCCAAATCACCTGCTTGAGTGTTAGAAGAGCCCACGGACAATGACCTGATTGGTATCTCGTTTCGCACCTCACAGGCAGGAAGCCACTTTGAAGGTCCAATATGCGATATAATAATGCAAGAAGGCCAAAGCATTATGATGTAACCGATACTTAACCCTGTTAGTAACAGACCTTGATGAGCCTTCATGCATAACTCACTTGAAATAAGTGGTGAAAAAGTTGAGCTCGTTGCCATAGAGGGAAAGATCCTCCTTCATGCCTGAGACATAGGCATTGCTCTGTAATGTGTTAGTCTTCACTGAGCCTCTCAAGTTCCATGTCACTGACAATATTGGTCTGGTCAATGTACTTGAACATGTATCCCAGAAACCCAATGACCAAGAATCCGAGGTCAAGCCTCCAAACAAAGGCCCTCTCTTCCTTGGGATCAACATAATCGCTGGCCGGGGCTACCGTCTCGACGGGCGTTTTGGTGTCAGGATCATAGGTCTTTGGAGATGAGGCATCGTGAGCCTGGATAATATCCGTAGCCATCTTGTAAAAAGACTGCAGGTGATCTCCCCAAGCCGATGTAGAAGCCGATGAACCGAATCGATATGCAGCCAAGGTGCCAATAAAAAGAAAAACCCAAGTGCGGTCGGGTTTAGCCGGGGTTTATCGACCTGTGGCGATATCTGATTGCATCAGCTCCAGGACTGAGTGCGTGCTCATGAAACATGGGGCAACAAGGGGGCAACCTGAACCATCTCAGCGAGAGGTTCGAGCACGCTATAGGAAGCCTGTATCCGAAGGAGCATGGATACTACTAGTCCGAGTACCCTGCATACTGGCGTCGGGGCACTTCCGATCCAGCAAGATTTTACCCTTTTCTAACTTGGATGGGTGGGGGTTGATGACGATATATCACTTGCATTGAACTATTCCCGCAAGCAAATTCCGTCAAGATCTTTGGCCATTAGCCTCATTAGCAGAGACTGCATTATTTAGCCTGTTCAAGGTACGGGAGAGCCGCCACTGGATGAAGTGTGAAAACGCAATGTGGTGCTGGCCCTTTACGATCTGAACTGGCACTTTTGCTCATCATTACAGCCACCTGTCGGCAAACAGTGGCCAGTCCACGTAGATTAGTGTTGAAGCTACCACTTAGTATGACGGCATAATATGGAGGAACCAGGCAAGGAACGGAACTGTTTAGTATTGAATCCCACACCACCTAGGTATAATCCGTCGTTTATAACTTCAGGCGCAGGAATTCATCTAAAGGTATAAGCGTCTTGATCTTTCCCTGACGAAACAAATTCCTCCTCTCTTTGTAAGCCCTATGCGTTGCAAGCCATTCCTCCGTGTGGCCCTGCATCGGCTCAACATCTAGACCCGTCGCGGCCTCATTCACAGAGTCCACAAGATCTTTGATATACGCAAGTTCAGCTCCCTCCTCTGCCAAACTATGAAAGTTGCGCCCTCTTCCTCTAAGGCTGATCCTCTTGTTGTAGGCATCTCGGAGAGCTTGCTTACTGGGTAGACGAGTCTTGCCCGTAAGGACGCGTGCAACTGCCTGTGCCTGAAAGTCAAACACGGAGAAGGTGGAAACGTAGTAAGGAATTCCGACAAAGCTTAGAGATGGATCTTCGATATAGAAGATGTCTCTATGCAGATTGTGTACCATGTTTGCTTCTGATGTGACCAGCACTTCCGGAGTAGCATCATCCGGGTCCAGATTGTCATTGTGATATTGGGGTAGGAACGGGAACGAGGTGAGATAGCCCGTAGCCACAATGACGTGGTGGATGTTTTTGAGGATCTGCCCATCCTTCAAAACAATCTCGCCCGGGATAGGTGACTGTTCCTCGAAGCCACCTTTGGGAATGGCACTAGAATCGAGTGTAAACCCTGTCACACCGCTAACCCTCTTGACGATCTGCGGAAGAACCTCTGTGGGATGATCAAACTGGCCTCCTCGGGTACTTTGAAAGATGCCCGTAGTCACCTCGCTCAACTCTTGACAAACATCAAGCGAAGAGGTACCACCTCCGATGACCAAGACATTCTTATCTCGAAAGCGGTTTGGGTTGCGATACTCCTTCGTGTGACTGATCCTGTCCTTGAAGAGCTCTTTCCACTGGCTAAGCCCTGGGATATCAGGGACGCGAGGAAGATTGTAGTGGCCAGAGCAGACGACGATGGCATCAAACTCCCAGGTTCTCTCAACAATCCGCGGTGTGCCGTCTTTTGCCAGCAAAGTGATAGTTCGAAGGATCCATGTTTTTGCGTCTGGTGGCTTTGTAGCATCTTCGACTCGGCTATTATAGAGAGTGACCTTGTCAAGGCCATTTTCGGTGCTGAGGTTTTGGAGATATTTGGCAATCTCCCAGTGGCTCACGTTCTCGGGGGTTCCCTTAGGCCAGGGCTTGAGATTGCTGTATAACAGACTGGTCGGGACATTGTTTTTTAGCCCAGAGTATGCTGGCCCAGGAGGAGCAAAGGCAACTTCGAGAGCATTGTCATCAGAGGTGTCCAGTGGATGGTGCTGCTTGCTCGGTTGTGGTGGGAGGAACTGGCCAGGGACAGACGTCGCATAATCCCCTAGCGACGCTGGCTTGCTGGGGTATACCACGCTGTTAGAGTCTGTCCTTGGATCAAAGTTCCAAACGCCAGATGACACTCCTGATCGCTCAAACACCACCACGTTGGCCCCCTGCCTGAGTAGGTGAGCACCGGCACAGATACCGCTTACTCCGGAACCAATGACAGCCACGCGGGTACCTTGACCAAAGGTCGGTGCTTCAGCTGGAGGCGCGGCTGTGCCATCTTGTTGTATAGAGCCCATTGCAGGGGACAGAGCGGTATGATGGTGCAAGAAAAGGAAGAAGGTTGCTAGCTATTCGGATGATGTGCAGGGTGCCATGGCCAGATAAGAAACCCTCCCACGGGGGTGCTTGAAAGCTCGGAATACTTCTCCGTCACGCGTCGTATGCTCGTGGAAAATAGGATTAGCTGCATATCTGCCAACAACCCCATATCGGCTGGGATAGCATCTGAGCGGGGAACGCCCGACGTAGCAATAAACCCCGTTGAGCTCGCTATCTCCAGGTTGAGAGATTCTACTCCACCTGAAGAGGATAGAGTCATGTCCTCGCCTAATCAGTTGGTGTCAACACTCAATATCCTAGCACGCGTGAGGTAGCATCTATCACGCAATGGATCCTGTGCCGTGTACCGGACACAATGTTAAGCTTGGAGATAAAGTCCCACAGCATATGTGCTTTGTTTTGACTAGGACAGATGCCTAATGTTGCTTTAAACGGACACGGGATGCAGATCGGCAGGCATAGTCATTAGTCATCCTCGCAATGGCATCAAATCACTCTCGAGTATGCGTCGGTTGCGCGATCAGGGACCACTATTCCATCAACATCGAAACTATAGCCGAGGACTGGTATGGTGCGCTTAGGACGGAAATAAGCCGTATATGCCGACCCCAGGATTTAGCCCCTTTCCAAGTCCTTGTTTTGGTTAGAACTGTCGGAGTATTGCGACTGCATTGTGGGCATGTCGAGACGCCGACCACGAGAATCGTTGGTGTTGCTGCTGTTGTGCGCGATTTCGGAGGACTTGGGACGTGTCATTGTACTACGATCGCGTGTTACTTATTGTGACTCTAGAATCGTCATCGAGAGCCAAGTGCTTGGTTAGAGAGGGGTCTCCCACGATTGTCGCGATCATCTCGTATACCAGACCACAACGCAGCACACTTGACCATGGGCCAAGAGGCCCCAAACTCCGACTCGGGTGTTCCCTCAAGCAATGCATCTCCAAAGCTGGAAGTTGCCATTGCCGGAGGTGGCATCGCTGGATTCATCACTGCCATTGCCCTGCTCAAGCATCCAGGTGTCAACGTTCAGGTGTACGAACGCGCACCAGAACTCACCGAGATCGGTGCGAGTATCGGACTTGGACCGAACGGCCTAAGTTCCTTGGACAAGCTTGGAGTCGAAAATGCTCTTACTGGCGATATCCTGTATCGACAAAAGTCCGGCTGGCCAATGATCTACCGACATTGGAAAACCGGGGAGATCATCGATCACGACGAGCATCACAATGTCAAGGACAAGAGACACTTCACGACGCGCTATCATCGAGCTCATCTTCACAAGGCGCTTTATGAGAATCTACCAAGCGAGATTGTCCATTTTGGCAAGAAGTTGACTGATATCAAGGCGGACGCACGCGAAGGTTGGCGGTTTCCCCATTCAATACATGATTTACATCCAGACTAACTGCTGGCGAGGCGTAACTCTATCATTTGAAGATGGCACAACTGCAAAAGCGGATATTTGTATTGGATCAGATGGTGTGCATTCTGTAGGTTCTCAATTAGCCCATGACTTGGCCAACGTGTTGATAGTCGCAGCGCGTACGCAAGACTTTTGTACCATCGCATACACTTCGCTGGACGGGATGGGTCGCACTCCGGGCCGTCTACGACATATCCTTGCTAGATGGTATCGAATACCCTGAAGATGCTGCTCACTGGGTGAGTTCTACGAGATTAAAGCTAAATGGCTTGTTGGCTAACTCATCGTGCATAGATTGGCCACGGACGACACCTTTTCCAGTCTCCGCTAGGTGAGCTTTCTGCATTTCGACTTACTACTTGATTTATAGGCTAATAGATTCTCAGGCAAGGGTCTTTTTACTGTTGTGGGAGGGTATCACGCCGATCCCAACGACCCCAACGCACCAGGTCAAGGGGTCAAATGGGATGATGTGGGCGATGTTGAAAAGTTCAGGGAGCTTTACAAGGTGAGTGGCCTACTACTAAGTGCAGAAAACTCCAGATTGATAACCCCTTTCACAGGACTGGCACCCTGCTATTCGTGCCTTCACCCAAGCTGCTCCCTACATCAGGCAGTTTCCCAACTACACCGGTGACCCCCTTGAAACTTGGTCGTTCGAGAATCGGGTCGTCCTTGTCGGCGATGCCGCACATGGTCACGGAGGTGCCTTTGCAGCCGGAGGATCTCTTGCCATCAATGACGCCCACGCTCTGTCTCAAGCACTTCTCCACGTCTGGCCTCCTTCTTCGACTCAGAAGCCCTCACTCGCTGAGATAGGAAAGATCTTTGAGCTGTACGAGGCAACAAGAAAGCCACAGGTTAACAAGCTACTTGGCGTTGTTCACAAAGCTGTCGCAGGCAAGAAGCTCAAGCTAGAGGACGGGAAGCCTGAGACAGATGAACAGCTTCGTCAGAGGGTACTTGACAGGATGGATCCGTATTGGATCGCGGAGCATGATGTCGTAGCGGCATTTGAAGATCTTATCGCCAATGAGAATGGTGCTAAAGTGGCATCATAACAGGGCGAAGCGAGTCAGTTCAGACGACAGAGTGCTTAGCGCAGAATTTCTGCGGTCCTGAGTCTGCGGATTTATATCCGTCTAGGAACGAAATGAGGACGATGAGCTAGATACGAAAGATGGATAGTAATTTATTACTAGGGCCTGGAAAACTCTTTGGTCGCGATAATGTCAAGGGTGCTCGAAACTCAGCGCATGGGTTATTTGACAGCGCCCTTTATGTAGTTCTATGTGCTGCGATCACATATGAATTAAGAATGCATATCCTTTTACTATGTTACCTCTACTTGAGTTTCATATCGCCGATGTCCTCACCCTTTGATCATTCCTTCACTTCCATCTTGACCAAATATGTCAGCGTCTTGAGGTCCATCATCTGCCAATCGTCTCCGTTGCTCTTGGTGTCTCCTCCTTCGATCGTTGTCAGCACTGTTTGGGGGTGGCCGAGTATCAGCTTCTGCCTCAGCCATAGCTGACTACGTCCCAAGAATCTCGGGCCCGTGGCCCTAAAAAACGTCTCCTTCAAAAGCCTGTTGGTCTTTGGCATCGCGTTCTGCGCGACGCTTCCTCAAATATTCCACCCACTTTTTTGGAATTTTTGGATTGTTCTCTATTCCGAGAGGCTCTTCTGGGGCAGCATCTTGATCCTTGGCAGCCACCTTAAGCTCGGCCTGAGCTTTGGTGATGCGTTCTGCTAATGGCTTCTCAGATTCACCCATAGGAGCATCATCCTCAGCAGCGGTTCCACTCTCAGCTCGATCGACTTCCCAAGGTTCTTCTTGGTCGAAATCGGAAAGCCTCGACCCTTGAACATAGGGCCCAGCAGAGTCATCCAACCAAGCGTTTAACCGATCTTGTTTCGCGTCCGGCAACGGATAGCGATCAGGCGCAATGACACTCGGAGAAGGCAAGGGTAGCTCTTCGTGAAGTGTCTTTCTAGTAGCGGGGGCGTTCCTTGACGGGGACTTGATTTTGGCCACATTCGAAGCCGAAGATGATGATAAGTTGACTAAGTTTTGAGCAGCAGCTTCAGACGTGAATATCAGTTCGCCCACGGCTGAGGGTGGTACCTTCATCCGTTCTGGACCGCGTGTCATTGGTCTCAGATGTCCATGTTGGGACTCGCTGGGATCATGTTCGGGGGCAGTATCATCAAGGTGGTGCAATTGCCCATCCAATGGGACATCTCCTCTTTCGACGGAATCTGGGCTCTCGATCTGTTCCATATTCCTAATCTTGGTTGGTCCACGGCCATACGCCATGGTGATGCCCACCGAAGAACTCGACCCGCTCCCGAAATGTAGGAGGCGGCGCACTCTTCTCCCATCTGATTGGAAAAATGGAGCAAAAGGATTCTTCGAACCGGAGATTTCAAGAAGAGAGGTGCTCGCGGAGTCGGAGCTGCTGCTGGGCTCAGTGCGCGCCAACTGAGGCCTCAAAGACTTGGCGACCGACTCGGCGTCAAAGTATTCGTCATCCGGGACGTAGCCCGTGTCGTCTGTAGCTTCTGGGATATTTCCCTCATGGTTTTCGACCTCTGCTGCAGAAAGCTGGAGCTCTTCGCCAGTGCCACCCTCTGCCTGGTCTACCCACTCAACCAACCTCTCTGCCAAATCCTTATCGTTGGGCAGATTAAACGTCCCAATCGGCTTGGGGAGGTCGTGGGTGAAAGGCTTCGTCCAGGGGAGAGCTCGCAGTGAAAACTCATAGATGTGTCTCAAGACATGGTCAACGATCTCCGGAGAGTCCTCTCTGCCATACGAGGAACATAACGGACAAGAAGTGAGCCCCATGGATCGTGTTTCGGACCAAGGCAGCAAAGTTTCCAAGGTGAGATCCCTCACATCGTCTTTATGCTCGGTCTCAAAGTGATGCACGATTGCCTCCTCGCTCTCGACCACGACATCTGTCTCCTCGCACAAAGGGCAGCGCCATTGCACCCCATGGTCACTTTTGACATGGGCTTCCCATTCCTTCCGGGTGCTGAACAGGGCGGTCTGTGGTGTTGGACAATCCTCGATGATGCAGGTGTATGGTAACAGGTCCTCGACTATATGTTGTCTGTGCAAACATTGTTAGTTGACAGAGGAGGATGTCTACTAACAATCGATCAAGTCCACTGATGGAACCGTGACTGCCTGGCAAGCGTAGCTGCGAAGCCAACCCCGCCGCTTTCGAGGTGGGCCGGCGATGGAGTTCATAGGCTGTGTTCGACTGCTTTGGCGTAAGGAGTGAAGCAACATGTGAGTTTCCTAGCCACAAACACGCCATTTGACGTAGCGATTATGATGCTAATCGATATTAAAGGCGCCGAGGAAGCCATACTGACCAGGAGGATGTCGCTGGGGTTTTTTTTGTCACGCCGAGCCTTATGGCCTCCTGTCTTTCAACTGCATCAGAAAAGAAATTGACTCATGTCATCTTAGCAGAGCAAGCTGTTTCTATCGATCGTCGAGAACAGCTGCTAGAGTCCCTCAGATTCGAGCAAATTAACTCACGCAAGACTAAAGTCAAGACTGCCCATTTCAAAACCTGCCACTGGTTTCTCAATCACCCTGACTACCTGAGGTGGCTTGATTTTGAGAAGCAGGCGCACCATCATGGCTTCTTGTGGATCAGAGGCAAGCCGGGTGCTGGCAAATCCATCATTATGAAGTTTATCTATACGAAAATAAAGAAGAAAGATCGGCGTCTCCAAGTCCTCACTTCATCCTTCTTCTTCAACGCAAGAGGGGATTACCTTGAGAAATCGGTCTCTGGTATGTACCGGTCTTTGCTCTTGCAGCTTCTCGAGGGCTTTCCTGATCTCCAGCAAGTCTTGGATGACCCCGATTTGGTTCCTCAAAATCAGACAGACTGTCCTTCTGTGAACGTCCTCAAGAATCTCTTTCGAAATGCCGTACTTTCGCTTGAAGGGCGATCTTTTACTTGCTTCGTCGATGCGCTTGACGAGTGCGACGAGCAGCAGGTTAAGGACATGGTTGAGTTCTTCGAAGAACTAGCCGAACACTGCACAGAATGCGATGTGCGGCTTCGAATTTGCTTTTCTAGTCGCCACTATCCCTACATTGGTGTACGATCGGGAATTCGACTAACGCTGGAGGACCAACGCGGCCATGCCGAGGACTTGGAGAATTATATCGCAAACCGCCTTCAAATTCGAGACCCTGCTCTTGTCGAGGAGCTGAAACCGGTGATGCTCGAGAAGGCGGCGGGCGTTTTCCTCTGGGCCGCACTGGTGGTGGATATTCTAAACAGAGAGACCTGCCGTGGGCGCTTGGCTCTCCGAAAAAGATTGGCAGAAGCGCCGAGTGGCTTGAGTGAGCTTTTCAAAGATCTTTACGACGAGATAAAGAGAATATGGAAGAGCTACTTCTCTTTATCCTCTGGATTCCCCTCGCAGAACGACCGTTGAAGCCTGAAGAGTACTACCATGCTCTCTGGTCCGGACTGTCGCTGGAGGGCCTGGCTGATCTCGAAATGCCAGACGTCGACACCTCGGATGTCAGCGACTGCTTCGACAGATGCGTCATAAGCTCTTCTAAGGGACTCGCTGAGATCACAAAAGCCAAGCAGCCCACAGTGCGGTTCATACACGAGTCTGTACGAGATTTCCTCATCAAGGACAAGGGCCTCCATGAGTTATGGCCAAAACTTGGAGCAGACTGGGAAAGCCTAAGTCATGAGAGGCTCAAGTTATGCTGTAATGCGTATGTCCACCATCAAGCAGTAGAGAAGTCTATCAGCAAACAACAGTCTGACGGGACACCAAGCATTCAAGAGTACATGACAAAGCAGTAACCCTTTCTAGAGTATGCCAGCCAGTCCATTCTTTACCACGCCAATGCTGCTGCCGACGTGGTTTCTCAGCAACAGTTTCTTAATCAGTTTCCTGTGCTTAACTGGACCCGCATCTTCAACATCTTTGAGAAACACAAGATTCGAAGATATGGCCAGTGGGCAGACATTCTCTATATTCTCGCCGAAAGGGGGTTTTCTTCGCTCATTCGAACAAGGCTCAGACATCACCGCCATATCCATAGGATTTTCGGCATGAAGATCGGCGGTGGGAGGCCGCGCACTTGACTCGGACAATGAAGTGATCCTCGGGCGACGCACCGTCTGTTAGAAGTGGGGCAAGGATCACGATTATCGTGAATAACTTCACGGTCAGCNNACACAAGTATAAGAGACCGACCTTCGTCGCTCCTTTAGATAGAGAAAGCAAGCTTCAATCCAAATCTCTTCTGGCTACACCCAATGTTGTACACTCTCAACCTTCGAGACCGTCTGCCCCTCTTCCACGATGCAGTGAGCGCCAATGGCATCGATTGCGTTGTCTCCTCGCCTCAGCGGATCCGACTACCAGTATTGTCGCACAACTAGCCTGCCCCACTACTGCAGCTGCCTCTGCCTAAACGGGCAATACTTTCATTTGTGTATAAAAGAGCTGGACAGCCTCGGTGCATCCTCTCGAGAAGTTCTTGCTCTTTAGATGATTCTCATCAATTTACCCATGCCATCTCTGATCCCTGTGGAGCCAATTGTCTGACGATCCGGCCTTATGAGGGAAAATTGTTATGCCGACACCTTTAGCTGCCAGGGGGGCCTGCCTCGTACTAAGCCAGCAAAAATACGGGGGGTCGAGTGTAATTCTAGACCGAGTGTAACACAGCATGAAGGCTGAGTTAGGTGCAGAAAAAATGACCAAGCCCCCACCAGCTGAAACGAAAATGCAACTTGGCTATGGCCCTTGTGACTGATTTCTAGCCAATACTTGTCGCTATATGGACTGATTCAGCCTTGTCATTTTCTTATCTTGCCGAATTTACAGCGGCTGCAATATATCACCAATAGTCCAAGCCATGCCGTTTGTGATATTACAAATCTAACCAGTGGGCAACTGCACATTGTTCAAGCGATAGCGATTTTCCCTTTGGATTTGTTGGGGACTATGCCTTCGGGCTGAAATCTTTGCTATGCCTCAATTCTATTTACTCGAGATTCGGTACAGCATACGGGACATAAGAGAGCCCTTATCGCCAGCGCTGAGAACGACACATTGACTTGCACCTTCATGAATCTCGGACCAAATCTCCCTGCACTGAGATCTCAAATCAAGGCCGAGTAATACTCTCTTCCTCGCTGGAGTGCTGAATCACTCTCGACCACTCGCTCAAGCCTCACACTCCAGTCACCAAAATGGCCTGCAGCAATTATACCCACACTCCGCTGCCTCACTTCAGCACCGCCGCTCTCATCGACCTGATCGGTAACCTCAACGAGACCTGTCCCCACGATCTGGTGGATGGTATCGGATTAAGGGATGCCGTTGCCAATGGACTCTTCCAAGGCGAGAAATCTTTCTTTGCTGAGAGTCTCGGCCGCTGGTCGCCCTATGCGGCGGCTATCATCTTGAGCCGGCTGATCGATTTCAAACTGCCTCTGTTGCAGCTGATCTCTGAGCTTCCCCGTCCCCAGATCATTCCTGGCTGGCAGACGCAGGTTTTTGCAGTTCTGCACCTTATTGGGGACCCTATTGACTCGATGAGCGGTTATCTCTTTACGTTGGCGACCTGCATGGTTGTCCTCAAAAAGACGAAGGAGATCATGGTTGAAAGGGAAAGGGAGAGGGCGGAAGCCGAAGTCGAGCCGATCGAGGCTCGTGAAGTCGAGAAAGAGGTTGAGAGGAGATCCAAACTCATCGCTTTGGTGTACCTGTCATACGCCTCAAACGGCCATCCAAAAGAGATCGAAGATTTGATAACGTAATTCATCTCCTGCCAAACTCCATTGTTCTCCTGCGCAGATGGTCTAGTTACTAAAATTGTCGCAGATGCGAAGCAGCCCACCCGGCTGCCTTCGAAGCTGCAGCACTAGCCCTTGCCGCGGACCGTGGTTCCAACTTCTGGGCAGTGGGAGTAGCCATCTTCGGCTTTTCTATGGAGTCGTGCTATTTCTACAGCCCCAGATTGCTAAATCTACAGTCTTTGGCACGTGCGAGGTCACATGACGGCAAAATCCGCTTGCCTCCTTAACTCCTAATCTCTTACATCTCCAAGTCTTTGAGGCACATTTTAATCATCCACACAACTATCAATAACGCCATTTTCATTAATCCAAGTCGATGAATAGTGAATATGAGTCTCTCTTTATCAGCGATGACGATTCTACGTCAATTAACGCTATTTTCGCGACCCCAGAGCGCGAATTAATACCATCCGACGACCGGGCTGAGTCAAGGCTAGAGCGAGCGCGAGAAATCCCGCAACCACCGCCATCCACCAACTTCCTCACTTTCGATGACCTTCTTAGCTTCCTACAACGCTTCTTTCGCGATAACGGCGCTGCCGTCATTAAGAAGAGCACTTCCCAAAAGCGAGGCGCCGATGGAGTTAGTCGATTGAACTTTGCAACCCTTATTTGCGACCGGGGCCCTCGCAGCCGGCCTTCTTCGTCTACCAAGCTACGACAAGCAGCTACTAAGAAATTAGACTGCCCGTTCAAGATCACGGCCAAATGCAATAGAAAGACGAACTATTTCTGGGTCTATGAGGTGCACGGCTGTCATAATCACGCGGCTTCCTTCGACCCTTCCGCTCATCCTGTCCATCGGAAAAGGACACTCGCCCAACAAAGTCTCCAAAAATCCCTCTTCCATCTGAAATCTCTTCCGGCGCGAGAGATAACAGAGATCCTACGAGCTTCGTCGTCAGAACCCTCGTTTTTCCACCAGAAAGACATATATAACGACCGTCAACGGCTACGTCTATAGTCCCTCAGTGGTCTGACTGCAACTCAAGCGTGGATATCGATTCTGCAGACTCACGGCTTACGGCACTTCATCAAATACGCAGAAGATGACGAAAACCGCGTTCATGCAGTCTTTTGGACTTATCCTTGGTGTGAGACTCAGTGGAAGCGCTTTCCACAGGTTCTCGGGCTTGACAACACATACAAAACGAACCGCTTTAAGATGCCGCTATTCCAGATCACCGGTTACTCAGATCAGAAGTCCGTCGTCAACTTCGGCTTCGGTCTCATCGATAATGAGAAGGAAAAGGCATACCATTGGCTCTGTCAGAGACTAGATTCCTTCCGGCTTGAGCTCCAAATTGCCGCCCCTTCCGTTGTCATCACAGATAAGGAAGCGGCACTTAAGAACGCATTAGGTGAAGTATTTCCTAACGCACAACAGCAGCTTTGCATTTGGCATATCAATAACAACGTTGAGAGCAAGATTAAGAGCAGATGGAACACCGCTGACCGTGATGATGACGATCCAAGCGATACCCCGACCGAAAATCCCTCCTCAGAAGCCACCATTGCCTCTCCAGCGACTCCCTCCCCTGCCGTAACTGAAAATCCCTCATCATAGGCCACCGTGGCCTCTTCCTCTCTCGCCGGCACGCAAGAACAAGAGCAGGCGGCATACGGTCGCCGAACTATGTTTGACGCCTGGAAGGAAGTCGTCTACGCCTCAACCATTGCCGACTTTGAAGCAGCGTGGAAGAAGCTCAACGACACGTATCTACTCTAAGGTCGCCTCCTTAACTACATCTCTGACGAATATATGCCTTGGCGCTATCAGTGGGCAGAGTGTTACATCAGTCAGTACCGTAACTTCGGTCAGAGGGTTAACAGCCCTACGGAAACTGCACATAAAGACGTCAAATCGTTCCTTGTGACCGGCACAGGCGATCTCTTGCATCTCCATCACGCGCTCGAGGCGATGCTTCTAAAGAAGCAGCGGGACTACGTTTAGAAGGCGGCGGAGATGAATATGCGGCTGCGTATTAAGTATACACAGCGGCCGTGGCTACGAGATATCAATACGCAAGTCTCTTATGCCGCAGTTGACTTAATCGCTCATCAAGCCCGCCTCGCCTTGAAGGCTTAGCCGACTGAAAGAAACCCTCGCCCTGTGCCTCTTCCTGCTTGTACAGGCGCGTTTACGAACCAATACGCCCTTCCCTGCGCTCATCGCATCTTACCGCACCTAGAGGCCGGCGAGAGCATCCAGAAGGAAGAGCTACATCCGCGTTGGTGGCTTGAGAAGCCTTTGGTAAGAAATCGCGCATTTAGGTGGGATTACAGGCTAATCTCTACTGAACAGGACTCAGAAGAGCCGCTCTTACGTATCCGAGACCCCGAGATCGTATAGAACCTCCGCGGTCGGCCCCGAAGCACGATAAATAAGAAGGAATCCGTACCGGCGAACTTACGCGCCCGCGGTGGCGATAATAACACATCATCAACACGTTCAACACCTCATTCAACGCCTCGTCCAACACCGCATTCAACAGCGGTGCGGCAGAGCCAGAGCCGACATACTACGCGGCGGCTGAACCCGAGTATTCGTCGCAGGTTGACACAGGCCGAGATTGAGGCGAATGAGGCCTCTACGCTCTCTCCAAGGGCGTCACCGACTCAACCACGAACAC
>SSHR01000124.1:0-30442 GCA_006518225.1 Fusarium neocosmosporiellum | reverse complement strand
GCGTACCTGGGGGGAAGAGGAAGGGGGGGGCCTGGACGTGACAAAAAAGAACAAGCTCGGAGCGCAAAAAGAAAAAAAGGAGCCATGGATGGAAGCAGAACTGTACGGTACCTGGCCGGACCATGTTTCGTGGCTTTCTCTCCAGGGCCGATGCATGTCTCCACGAGGTAACCCGTGGCTGGCTCTGCTCTGCCCTGTACCGAGCTTCTTCTCTGCTCGGCTGTCCTCTCTGCTGCTACGTCCTGATATTGCCCCAGCCCAAACTTCGCGGTCTATGATCCATGGTCTGTGGGTTTTGCAAGGATCGCAGTGCTCCGTCGCCAGGGCAGGGCTCCGTGGGAGCGCTGATCCGCACTTCACCAGAAGTGCGCACCGGCTGCACTCCCTCCCTTGCTGGCGCTGCTCGCCCGTCCTCTCGCGTCCAGGGACACCCAGGCCACCGGGCCACAGGGGTAGGAAGCCGCTGGGACTTGTTGCAAAGGCGTGTCGCTCCGGGAGGCTGGAAACTCATTAGCCATCAAACCTCCCAAAACGCTCCTCACACCCGTCCTCCAGCTGGCTCACCCACACCCCCAAAAAATCCCCTCCCCCTCTGGGTACCCTGTGTTCCTTGGCAACCTCCCGTTGCAGCCAACACTGTCTTCCCTCACTTGCCCTTCTAGGTAGGTAGGACGTTGAACTGTAAGTTAAGTTGCCTGTGACGTTGACAGCTCGCCCGTGTGGAGGTGTGGTTGAGGTCCAGAACAGCAACGAGCAGCCACTGATGAAGCCCGTGTGCCTGTGATTCTGGCCTGGCCTGGACTTCCTCGCCTTGCCTGGCCTGCGCCGACCTGTCCGCTCCTCCTTTCAACGTCTGTTTATTAGCCACCATCGTCCTTGTCGCCATGTGCACCACGAGATAGCTATGAGCCTCAAAAAACCGCTGCACTCCCGGCACCCCGTGGTGGATCCCCCAGACTGGCCGAGCCCAGCACCCAGCCAAGCCAACCCTGGGAGATGGGACCGACGTCAGGCAGACCAGAGCCAAGGTCCTCAGCGGTACCCAAAACCGTGTCAGCGTACTGTGCACCGCCCGCCGGCGAGGTACCTCGTCAGCCCTGGTACGGAGCACTCCATTCGGCCCCTTCTGGCGCTTCTCTGGTATGGCCAGGGTCCTCCGTCCTCTTGGTGCTCCCGATTGCGACGGCATCCCAGCAGCATGACCCCCGGTCCATCCCACCAGCTCAATTACCCACCATCCTTTCGTTTAATTCATCACATTTGAAACCTTGCGTTTGTCTTGTTTCCTCTCCCGTTGCCCTTGTCTTGTCCCGTGGTGTGTAAAGGCTATGTTGCTGCTACGTACCGTCCTCTCGGCCGTTGTAATTTGTGACAACACAACTGTAGAGCATCAGTAAAGAATGTTCCATCATGCGGCTTGCCCGCGGCTGCATACCGCTCTTGTGCCTTGCCTCCAAAGGAGAGGCTCGGCCCTAAACGCTCAGGCATGCAACATTGCTTTGCCTGCAATTCCTCCGTCATGCAGCAGCTCCGAGCTGACGGCCTTACTGAGTACATGTGCCGGCCGGCATCGGTAGAGGAGCAAAGTTCTTGAAATCCCCACACATCTCATGTCTCATCTCATATCTCGTCTCATCTCGTCACCAAAATGAGATCAGGACGTGTCAGGGAGCGTGCGGTAAAGCCCAGCGCGTCAACCAGAGTAACACGTATAGTAAAGGTCACTGTGCCGCAAGTATACCAACCTGTGGATGGCGTATAAACTCTCACCTGAAAGAACAGGCAAGTAAACCTTTGCTGTCCTATCATTGTGTCATTATTGTTGTGTGCGCTAGTAAATGCCGGCATCGTCATATGTTGAGGTTCAAAGAACTGCGGCTCTTTGTTACCCTGTATGTAGCAACGCCATCCGCCCTTTTTCCTCTCTTCTTCCTTTGTAAGCGGTGGATTTGAGGGTATCATTGGAGGTTAGCCGTTAATATGCAAACGTCATCGTTGACCGACCTTGGTTGATGGACTCATCAACATTTTACTTTGCTCCCTCTCAACCAACGAGAGTTCATATCCCTGCAGTGCTTCAATTCACCGCATCCAAGACTGCTTTGTCGTGGTTTGCACAACCTTGTTCTCTGTGTTTCTTCCTGCCGGTGGGGATTAATCGTCCTCGCTGCTCCTTCGCAACCTTTGCTGTCCTTGTAGCGAGAGCCTGCTAGCTGATCCTATCCCTCGTATGTTCCATAATTAGCCACGATTAGCTCTGAGCTCAGGTCGTTATCGTCATCTGACCCGAACGGACGGGTGTCACACAGACCGGCAACTGAGCCATGGCCCAGTCGGCCAAGCTGGCGAATTACTGTCATCACCGGGTTGAGACTCCTCGCTACCCACCTCGTCCGGTTCCTGAATGTACGTACTCTGCGTAAAAGAGTGTCGCAGGATTCAGGCCCGACTGTCCGAACATCCAATGCACTCAGGGTTTCGCTTCATTCCATGTAATGATATTGGATAGAGGCGCGAGGGCGGTATTCGCATTCGTAGCCGCAGTCCCCCTCGTACCAAAAACTGCCGTGTATCGTAGACATGGTAGTTCTTCGGCCGAATCATCCAGTCGCTTCTCGGATCGTAACCATGCGCCCCCGCTTGCGGTACCGAATCCCAGGGATGCGGAACCTTTGGGGCTGTTATCTCGCTGCCTAGTTGGCATCTAATGTGAATCTCGGGCCATCTGGTATTGAGACATTGACGACATGGCGCCATGACAGCGCTTGCGATGTCTGCATACGATCCCAATGAGATGACAGCCACATGAGCCGCGTTGCTAATTCTTCCATATGGCATGAAATAGATTCATGTTTGAACCAGCAACCGAGCATATTCATGCTTCCTCAACATGATGAAGAAATGGTATTGAGGACCAAGGCAATATAGCTGTTTCACATTCAGCTGCTACCAAATGAGACGTCGTCAGGTCAGTGACATCCAGGGATCCCTTCCTGCTGTTCGGAGTACCCTACCTTTCCAAGAGACCTCAACCCTGCAGCCTCATGCAGCGGGAATACTGCCGGTCTCGCCTAAGTCTGGGTCGCCGTCCCGCAACTTGGTAACTCTGCACCGGTGCAAGCTTTGCTTCATCGGTCCCATTCGTCAAAGAGCCGGCCTCAATTCTCCACGCGTCTATCGTTACCGTGTGACAGTTGACGTTGAAAGTAGTGCAAAGGCGGTCGATGGCTTCAAGTCTCTGTGAGCAACGTTTGCTGGCTGTCAACACCTCTATTGGCAGACCAGACCAATGGTTGGGCACGTGCTCCCCGTTTTGCTTTCTTTTTCCCTTCGAGACGAACTTCTGGAACCCTCCAGGTATACTCTGTAACATCCCAGCTCGTCGGTCAACCGTAGCTCCTTGTTCGGTGGGCACCGCGGTGGACCAACGGGGGCTGCATGGAAACTTTCCAGAAGGCTGTCAGTCGGCATGAAGCTCCATGCGAGGATACTTCGTACCGTGCCAGCAGCGGGCATGAGGCTGGGGCGCACTGTAACAAAGGGTCAACGCTCAAGCGCCAGGATCGTGGTCACCAAGCGTCAGCTGCTCCAGCACGTCTCTTCGGTCTGGGTTTCGTACCGGGCAATTTTGGCAGCCTTGATCTTGTGGAGACAACCATGGATTGGGATGAACTGCCAACAACTCCCGTCCTGCAGCTTCAGGGGTAGGCCCAGGACATGCGCCCTAGCGCGGCCGGGCAGCCCACACGTTGTGGCGGCTTGCGCAGACTGTAGTGCCTCATCGAAGCCCCGAACCTTCGGCGTTCCTGCATTAGCCAATTTCCAAGCGCCATGTTCGGCTTTGAAACAGGGGTTGGCGTCGCCCATTTGGTTGGATACCAACCTCCATCCAGCCCTCTCATCGTCCCGTCAATGGCATCCACAGGTGGCGCTTCTCAATGGCGGTTCGATGAGGTCTCGTTTTGAACCGACGTCAGATGATTGGGAAGGCGAACGCCCTATGGTCTCATCTGTCGGATGCTGTGGTGGCGCCTCATGGTCATGTGACTTCTGCTGTGTCCAACGCTCTGGATCCCTGTCTAGATCAGCAAGCCTCCACCCGCCATGTGGAAGTCAGCCTACCTAGCTGGGCCATCTTCATCTGCTTCAACTGAAAGGTCCTTTCTCAACCCAGGGGTCATCGTGTGATAGGAATCCATTGTCGTCCACATGGACGTTCCACATGGGCCTTTGCGATCCGTCCCCAACCTCATCTCATGGTTGAAGAAGCCATTTGCTTAGATGCCCTGTAGCTAGATCCGAATGACCACCGTCTCAATAAACCCCCGGCCCCGGAGGGCATGCCGGGAGTCGTTTCGTGGAGATGGTGCTAGGGTGAGACTGGCATGTTACCTACTGGCTCGGGATGAAGGCGTAATCGTATGCCCGGACCATCCTGTTCACTGAGCTCGGAGCTATCGATTTGCGTTATCACACTATCGCAGCCTCCTCTGCTAAGTAAATCGGCTGCTTGTAGATCGTGCCCGTAGCGTTGTGTCTGTATCTCCAATTTCTGCATCGGTTTAGACAGGCGCGGAGGCAATGCTGGCGCGACCATGTACAACGCCTCTGCGACAACAATCGTCTGGGCGTAGGTATCAGACAGAGGCTGCGGGCTGCTGAGATGAGGACCCTTCTTGGCATCACAAATGGTGGGGTTGTCATCAAAGTCCACCTATCGGGTTCATGACACATGTGGCCCAAAGCCATCGCCCAACCGCCAGGTTCAACTGGGGCTGAACTCCTGTGGCCGCCTTCCAGAAGCCTCAGCGAACAGTCCTGCAGATCAGGATCGGGGCTGCTGGAACAGGGCGTCGTGTCCGACCCGCAGAAACGTCACGGATGTTCGCAACTCGGGACTCTGTGAGAATTCAGTGGCGATCTCTGGCCGCTGGGCATCAACCCAACACGAAGGGCACCAAAGCCGTCGGTTGATCTTCAATGGAGGCAAATGTGTAGGTGCCCATCATCCTTCATCGCGTTGGTCTAGCATCCCCGGATCACTGGCGTTACCAGCCTCTGGAATATCGTTTGAGCACACTTCCAGCTAGGCCAACTGCTCCATTGAGATAGGCTTCGTGTCGCCGGGGAACCGCTTCCGCGAGTGCAGGGCTTCCGAATCCGCTGGGTAATTTTAAAAATTTTCGTCCTAATAAACTCCGTTGTTCCTGGTCTGTCTGTGTGGGGACAGGGAGAGGCCTCTTAATTAGGTAAGGGACCTTCTGGAAGGACGATCTGCGAAGCCAGCTGTTCTTTCTGGAGTGAGCGTGTGTCGTTCGAGCCGGATGGGCTCCCCGGACGATGGGCCGAGCCAAACGAGTCAAGTTTCGGTCGACGCAGGATCCAATGCCTTCCGCGCCGCCCTCCCGGAATGATCGATATCGAGATAATCTCGACGCCCAGAGAACCCAACAGCCTCTGGGGCGTCGATGCTGTGGGTGCCTGTGCCCTGATCTACGCTGCGGATTAGCCACACGCCGTGGTCGAGCTTCCTGGGTACGAACTGAGCTGGGTTTCGCCTTGGAGCCTCTGGGGCTGCTGACTCAGGGAAATGCGACCCCTATCCGTTGGGGCAATTTCGTAGTCCGGGGAAGCAGCGTGGCACAGCGTCTCCCGAACAACCGCCAGGTAGGTAGCATTGCGTCGGGTCCTGAAGCGAGACAGATGTGGGCTTTGACGCGGATCGTGCCGTTTCGTGTAAGTGTGACCGAAATCTATGTAGACTCCCGGGTAGGCTGTTAGGTCTTGGTTGGGTGTGATACTGCTTTTGGCCATGCATCAGCTGTTGTCGATCGAGTGATGTATGGGCTGAGTTTGGATGCTTGAAGTTGGGGTTCCAAGGTTCGTTGGGGTCTTTTTGCTTCGCTGGAAATCTTGCCTAGGAAGGAGCCTTCATCTGGCAATCAGGTGCCGTTCCTGTGGACCTCTAGGGTAGCCGAGCAAACGCATGGAACGAGATGGGAAGGGTTGAGCTTGTCTAGGAACAGTGGAGGTTTGGCAGACTAATGGTTAACGTCCTTCTTCTGTTATTTCTGCTATTTCTCTTCTTCTTCTTTAACTCTGTGCCTTCGCTGTTGCCTGTATATTTACCGTGGTGGATTGGCTGGTCATTGTGCTGGCCAAGAGACAACGGGTTGGAACATGGCCTTCAACGATATTGAAGTGCCTACCAAAGCGATCATATACCTATGCACTCGTCCCCTACGTGACCATACCGGAGCTGGGACTTTTCCACACAAGAGGCACCGTATTGGCTGGATGTGGATTGCAGCCCTAACTTGCTTCCTGGAGAATCCCAAGCCTAGTGACAGTGTACTCCGTAGCCCACTGGCAGTTGCATTCGCAGAATCCCCACCTGCTTACCACGACAGAGGCCATATCAAGAGAAAGGGGAACACGAATAGTCCACCTGAGCATCACCTGAAAATTCAGGGTTCCTGTTCCAATAATCGCCTATTCCGTGTTGGCAGATGGGAAGTCTGAGACAACTCAATCCTATACTCCCTAATAGATGCATTTCTACACCTGCCTGCAACCCAACTATACCGTTCAAAATAAGAAATCGCCCGGATAGTACTCAACAAGACTAAGAGGTTTATGTCTGTACTTACTGATATTCATGACTGAAACTTCAGACCATACCTAGGCTGCATTCTCCAACTTGAACCACAGTCGTCGGGCCCCACCGAATTAGGCAAGTACCTCAGCCACCTGTCCAGCCTCACCTCCACCCCGCCATCGCTGACGCAGCTAAGGTGGACATCCATCCTGTTCAACACGCCGACACCGACAGCTATCCAAGCATACCGCCAGAGCTTCGTGAAGCCTGCAAACGCAACCACCGCACCCCGAGAGACACAGAAAGCCGCCCAACATGTCAATCATCCAGCAGCACACCAGCGCGACACTCAGCGATGCCTGGCGCACCATCAACATCGACGCCCTGAACGAGGACTCCAGCGTCAACTTCGACACCTCGACCCTCCACCCCCCACAGCCCGAGATCGACGAGGCGGAAGTGCGACAGCTTGCGGGTCAGGTTCGGCAGCTTCTGAGGGGAGGCGACACTGAAGGCGCCTTGAGGGGATGCTTGGATACACCTGTCTACAACGGAACAGATGCCGCTAAGGTACGTCAAGCTTGAACCTGCAGACCGACACGGGCAACTCTCCGGAAGGGCAGGATTTAACAACTTGTGTATTTCAACAGGACGCCCACCTGCACACTATCATCGAGGTTCTCCAGTCGATCAAGGCAAGCGACATGTCGCCCCTGCTCAAGAGCCTCTACGCATCCGAGGGCGGCGCCGAGTATCTGGACGTGCTCATGAAGTACATGTACGTTGCCTCAACCGAGATATCGAGATCAGTTCTAACAGGTCCTTAGCTATAAGGGAATGGCCACGGTTCACCCTGGAAACGCCTCACGATCACCGAGCAAGGTCACGCCTGAGCCAACGGGCTTCTCTCAGATCGGAGGACGACCTGGCGCAGCGAACGAGCCGGCAACCACGGCCATGAGTGTGCTTCTGAGCTGGCACGAGAAGGTTGTTGAGGTTGCTGGACTGGGTTGCATCGGACGAACCATGACGGACTGGCGCAGGGTGTAGAGCAGGGTGGCATGTACAATGACGGCAAGCGGGCTGAGAATTCCATAGACTGAGGAAACCGATTATCACGAACTGCGCGGAATTACCCTCGCGCGGGCTTTTGCCATTGATTTTACAGCTGTGTACATATACCAAAATCCACCCATCTGGACTACTTTTGCTCCAAGATATCCTTCAAGTTGACCTGACCGCTACCCCTAGGGAGGGGTTTTGGCTGGTTCTCGCCTTCATGCCACCCGATCATGTATATGATTCTAAAGGTCGCTGGAATAGTACCGTCCGCGTTACCATGTAGTTCGCGATAGATGGCGTCACTGGCAATGAGGACGTCTCGCTGGATAGGGCCCATCTCCCTCCCGAGGATAGCGTTGCCTTCTCCCATAGCTTGAAGATCCTGCATCAAGGCAAATGTATCGGGATAGTCAACAATAATGTCGTCGACATCCACAGTCAACATTTTGAAGCCGGCTTTCTGAAGCAAGCCGCCCACGTCTCTCACATCAGCCAGCGGAGAGACCCGAGGGGACATGCCGCCACGTCTTTCTGACTCGGCCAGTTGAAGTGATGTACGCAGTTCGAACAGTGTATCACCTCCAAGCATGGCGCCGATAAAGGGGCAGTCCGGCTTGAGGATGTTGTTGATTTGGGTGAGAACACCAGGCAAGTCGTTGATCCAATGAAGACTCAATGAGCTCATTACTAGATCGAACGAGGCCGACTCATATGGAATTGTCTCCTCGTCGTCTAGGACTTGCCGCGTAATCTTGAGTTGCTTGTTAAACTCAAGATCGGCATCTCGATAGAGTAGTGAATGAGAAGAGTCTGCGGCAACCAACTCATCGATCCGCGTGGACAAGGGTGGAGAGACGGGCATTGCAGGATCAGGATCAGGGTTCTCCTGGACTAGAGCCCTCGCAATATTGCAAGAGTTTGCACCAAGATCCAGCACTCGAGGGAAGTGTCGGTTGATGTCCTAGATTCGAGGTTAGACATGGGTGGGCTGGTCTAACGACACAGGATGATGCTTACAAGGAGTCTTTCAGACAGGCGGATGGCAACCTCATCCTTGAGGTAATCAGCCTCCCGACTCTCCTCAGGGTTGATGGCAGCACGCTCCTTTTGAAGCCATTTTGTTCGTCGGTTGAAGACTTGGAAGCGGGGAGCACCCGCGGCCTGGACAGCGTAGAAGCGTTGATTCGAGATAGGACGGCAGAGGTTAGCAGGCCGTGACAATGCCCGCAAACTACAACGCATTGTGGATAATGACGACGCGCATGATGACATGACACAGCAGTCTGTAGAGTATCTCTACAGACGGTAACAGACAATTGAAATATTGATTATGTCGGAGGTATGGATGTATGCAGGTGGAATTTTGATAGATGAGCCAAAGTCATGATGAATTTGGAGCTCTTCAGTTGGCTGCGCTTCAAAGTGGATGACGCACGGACCAGGCCAACTCCAACGGTAGGCTCTTTCTGGGCACTTGCAGGCGGGGAGCAGGAAGAAGGCGACAGGCTCGTTAAAGGCCTAGGAGCCCTTGGGAGCCCTTTCGGCCTGGGCTGGGCTGGCCTCCATGCACGGCCGAGTCGCTCGCTCACTGGAGATGACCTACGGCCCTCCTGAGCGGACAAGAAAGAACACGCACCTCCGTTTCCAATCCCACTTCCGCCTCTTCTGTCACTTCTCCTATTTTTCTTTCTTTCAGCCAAATTCGTCACGCTCAAAGTCGGTCGCTTCGCCCGCCTCCACGTCTCCCGCTCCATCTTGTCGCAGCCTTCGTCGATTAACCCCCCGACGCATCCGCTTGTTCCCTGGCCCACGGGGCACCTTCCGCAACCTGAACTCCAACCTAGCCCACACCACGCACCGCCCATCCGCATCTCCCGCTTAGCTCGCCCCTCCAACGAGCAATCTCCCATCCATCCCATCGACGAACAATCGGTGTCCAGCGCCTGAGCTGTCCGGGCAACTCGAATCGACTATGCGATCTCTGCGATAGGCGACCATACTCTGTTTTGGAGATCTTTCCGTTTCATCTTACGCTTCTTTCGTCGGACGAGGCCAACTGAGCCACCAGCGCGCCGCACCGCTTCCATAATCAGGGGTCTTCCGCAATTTACCACTCTGGACGCCATCAGAAGCTGTCATCATGTCGAGCTCAGGGACGGGCTTTCTGGGCCGCTCGAGCAGCAGCAATGCGAACATGCGCGGGCTGGTCCAGTTCATTGCCGATCTTCGAAATGCGAGAGCGCGCGAACTCGAGGAAAAACGAATCAACAAGGAGCTTGCCAATATCCGACAGAAGTTCAAGGATGGCAGCCTGAGTGGCTACCATAAGAAGAAATACGTCTGCAAGCTGCTGTACATCTACATCCTGGGCTGGAACGTCGATTTTGGTCACCTCGAGGCTGTCAACCTGATCTCTGCCAACAAGTACTCTGAGAAGCAGATCGGATATCTGGCTATGACTCTGTTCCTCCATGAGAAGCACGAACTGCTGCACCTTGTCGTCAACAGTATTCGCAAAGATCTGCTCGACCACAACGAACTATTCAATTGCCTTGCCCTCCATGCGATTGCCAACGTGGGAAGCCGAGAAATGGGTGAAGCTCTCAATGGAGAGGTCCACAGGCTCCTGATCTCTCCGTATGCGCCAGTGGTACACCGGTGTTGAACAAGACTTGCTGATCATTGGCGACTAGAACCTCCAAATCCTTTGTCAAGAAGAAGGCTGCCTTGACGCTACTCCGACTATATCGCAAGCACCCAGACATCGTATCCCCCCAATGGGCAGAGCGCATCATTCACCTGATGGATGATTCCGATCTCGGCGTTGCTCTCTCGGTGACCTCGCTCGTCATGACCTTGGCGCAGGACAACTTGGAGCAGTACAAGGGGGCATATGCCAAGGCAGCTGCTCGCCTGAAGCGAATCCTTATCGATGGGGAATACACGACGGATTACCTTTACTACAAGGTTCCTTGCCCCTGGCTGCAAATCAAGCTGCTACGGCTCCTTCAATACTTCCCACCATCAGGTATACCAAATGTTGATGCCTGTTTCAAGTAGTTGCTGACACAGATCAATAGAGGATACCCACGTCCGAGACATGATCCGAGAGTCGCTGCAAAAGATCCTGAACTTGGCCATGGAGACCAATAAGAATGTGCAGCAGAACAACGCCCAGAATGCGGTTCTTTTCGAAGCCATCAACCTCATCATTCACCTGGACACCGAACATGGCTTGATGAAGCAAATCTCGACGAGACTGGGCAAATTCATTCAGAGCCGGGAAACCAACGTGAGGTACCTTGGCCTGGAGGCCATGACGCATCTTGCCGCACGAGCAGAAACTCTTGACCCTATCAAGCAGCACCAGGAAATCATCCTGGGCTCCCTCAAGGACCGAGATATCAGTGTCCGCCGCAAGGGTCTTGATCTACTTTACAGCATGTGCGATGCCTCGAATGCGCAGGTCATTGTTGGCGAACTGCTGCACTACCTGCAGAATGCTGACTTTGCCATCCGAGAAGAAATGGTCCTTAAGATCGCCATTCTCACGGAAAAGTACGCTACTGACGTGCAGTGGTACGTCGACATCTCCCTACGACTCATCGCCATGGCCGGAGATCACGTCAGCGACGAGGTGTGGCAGCGAGTGATCCAGATTGTGACAAACAACGAGGAACTCCAGGTTTATGCGGCGCAAAATGCGTTGCAGTATGTCAAGGGTGACCATTGCCATGAAACCCTGGTTAAGATTGGTGCATACATCCTGGGAGAGTTTGGTCACTTGGTCGCCGACCAGCCTCGCTGCAGTCCCATTGAACAGTTCCTCGCCCTTCAGAGTAAGCTAACCGCGTGCTCGTCGAGCACTCGCGCCATGATTCTCTCATGTTTCATCAAATACGTCAACCTGTTCCCGGAGATCAAGCCTCAGCTCATCCACGTGTTCGAGTTCCACAGCCACAACCTGGACTCGGAGCTTCAGCAGAGAGCTTGCGAGTACATGACTCTCGCAAACATGCCAACCGACGACCTCCTTCGTACCATCTGCGATGAAATGCCACCCTTCCCCGAAAGACAATCTGCGCTACTGTCTCGTTTGCACCAGAAGCATGCTAATACGAGCGACCGAAGAACCTGGGTGGTGGGAGGAAAGGATGCCAACGCCGACGCTAGGGAGCTTAGCATGGGAACTGGAGCTCTTAAGAGGACCTTTAGTTCTAATGTGTCTCTGAATGGCAAGGCGAACGGCCAAGGCGCGTCTGGAGCAAATGGTCATAGCAATGGCGCGGCCGATCTGGCTGGCCTCGACATGAACGTACCTACGCCATCCGAGCCCAAGATGTTGAAGGCTCCGAACCTGGCCAGTGCTGCTCATCTGTCACCTGGATGGGAGCCTGGGTTCAACAAGCTGCTGGTCAGGTCTGACGGCGTGCTCTATGAGGACGGTCAACTTCAGATTGGTGTCCGGTCCGAATATCGTGGCCAGATGGCTTGCTTGATCACGTATTTCAAGAACAAGACCCCTGCCACCATGAGCTCATTTACAACGACCTTGGACTTGGACGAGAGCGAAAAGAACAACCTGACCTGGGATGTTAAGAACCTCCCTGACAGCACCATCGTCCAAGGTGGACAATCTCAACAGGTTGTCATGTTTGAGGCGAAGAAGATCTTTGAGAAGAGCCCTACAGTGCGCATCAGCTACCTGGCTGGTG
Source organism: Fusarium neocosmosporiellum (assembly GCA_006518225.1). Taxonomy (NCBI): domain Eukaryota; kingdom Fungi; phylum Ascomycota; class Sordariomycetes; order Hypocreales; family Nectriaceae; genus Fusarium; species Fusarium neocosmosporiellum. Next base: position 18,067 of record SSHR01000124.1, on the reverse strand, counting down.
CCCTCCAGGCCCTCACTCTGAAGCTTCCCGTGGCGATCCACAAATTCATGGATCCGGCAGACTTGTCTGCAGAGGACTTTTTCAGGAGGTGGAAGCAGATTGGTGGAGCTCCTCGTGAAGCTCAAGGAATCTTTGGATTGTCTGGTAAAGGCGGCGGCAGGGAGATCACAGAGAGCTTCATCGCCAAGACAGTGGAGGGATTTAGATGGCGTTTGCTGGACATGGTGGATCCAAATCCAAAGAACTTTGTCGGAGCGAGCGTGCTTCACACATCTGAAGGGGGCAAGTTTGGCTGTCTCATGAGACTGGAGCCAAACTATGGAAACCAGGTAAGACGTCTCGCTTCATTTTCACCCATGGTATGAATCTAACCACTCTCTAGATGATTCGACTCACGATTCGGGCAACGGATGATTCGGTCCCAGCTGTTTTGTTGAAGTTTATGCAGGATCGGCTTTCTGCAGGAGTGTCGACGTCACCAGAGTTTGAAGCACCCTCTCGAGAGCAGATTTCGGACGCTTTCCGCAACGTGATGGTTTCCTGATACCATTCTTCTGTATAATTGGCCGGGACGGAGTTGTCTTAATACCACCATGAAGCATATGGGCGTTGGGGAACTAGCATGAAGGTTGGAGTGGATGAAGCGCTCAATTCAAGCCATTTCTTTATCGGCCGAAAAGTTGCCTGCGTCGATGCCCCCATGACGGATCTCTTTACCGTTGGTGCATGCGGATGTGAGCGCCCCAGATTGCGGAGTGACTGAGCAGGGAGGATTTAGTTGTTTGTTGATACCATGAAGTCTCTCGTTTTGGATCGATCGAATGAAACCGTTATGCCAGCATGGAACTCGGTAACTTTATTTTTGGCTTTAAAACAGTCTACGAGCATCACTCCTTGACCTTGGCATCTGCCTTGGCTGGCCGCTGGCCAAAGATGGTGCTGCCCACGCGCACCTCACTGCTTCCCAACCTTACGGCACCCTCAAAGTCCTCGCTCATGCCCATACTCAACTCTAGGCTCTCCTCACTTAGGCCTAGCTCCTTGGCCACGAGATCCCGCTGCTCCTTGAGCGTCAGGAAGTCCTCATTCTCCGTCTCGGCGGTGGTGGCCTTGCTGCGGGCGATGGCGCCGATGGTCATGAGGCCCAGCAGCTGCAAGTTAGGGCAGGTGTCGACAATCTCACGGCACAGGGCGACGGTGTCAGCGCCTGGAGCACATCCAGACTTGGCCTCCTCGCCAGAGGTGTTGATCTGGACGTGGACGCCGAGTTTGGAGAGGTCGGGCTGCGAGGCCAGGAGGTTGGTGCGGGCCGTGTTGAGCAGCTGGGCCTTCTTTGAGGTGTCGACGCTGGAGACGCAGAAGAGATTGGGGATCTTGGCCAGGGATTTACAGTGTCCTGAGTCGATGTTAGCATAGGAATGTGTATCGAAAAGAGTCAAAGTGTCATGCCTGACTGGAGACCGCCGATGAAGTGCCACTGGACGGTATTTGGAAGCAGAGCGGCCTTCTGAGTCAGCTCTTGGGCGTAGTTCTCGCCAAAGTGAGTGTGAGACGTAGGAGCTTTATGGAGGGCCAGGATGTCATTTGCCGGCTTCAGCTTTGAGACAGCAACAAGTCGGACCTACAAGTAGCGCATCAGGACATGTTCATCATGATAAGTTTGAGGCCCAGGGCCATGCATACGTTACGGCCGTTCGCCACAGCAGCGAGGCGGTCCTTGACCGAGTTGAGCTGGGAGACAAGAGCCTGGGCTCTTGAGGGGTCGACTTTCATTTCTTCCTGTGACTCGCTCATTTCTCTTGACCAGAAAAGTATCGCAGCCTGAGGCAGAGACGGAGCGCGGTGAGTAGAGAAAGTGGTGAATGATCCATTGTTGTAAGTGGAGTGCGCCGTGGTTTGGGCGCCGGATTATCATCGGCTCATGGTCAGGTAATCAATCAATCACCATGGAAGTGGCCACCATAGCTCTCCTGCATCTCATCCAAGGGTGTTATCCCTAGAATCGCGGCGGTCTTGAATTTCATCTTGTCAACCACTGACCAAATCACCAAGGCTTCAGGCCACCGGGAGTAGAGCCTCATAGCCCTGGAGTTTTGTTAAAGATGGCCTCCGATTTGAAAGTTGGCCGGCGGCGGGCAACTAGCAGCGCCGCCTCATCCATCAGATCTGGACACTCACGACGAAAGTCCAAGGCGGTGATCCAGCCCAAGTCGACACACACATCCGACGAATTCCTCCAAGACTTTCTCGATCCCACCTTTGATCCCGCAACCTTTCTAAACTCAGCCCTGCCGCCGCTGCAGCAGCGCTCAGTCCCTGGCAGGTCCGGGTCTGACGTCGCACCCCTCGCCGAGCTGTCCACGCAGGCCCAGGTCCTCATCTCTCAGCTCAACGCGCAGACCTCGCGGCTATCGAGTACTCTAACCCAGCTCACCGATGACATCCTAAGGAGTGGGAGCCGCCTGGCTTACGAGGTGGAGCTTCTACGGGGCGAGACGCTGAGTCTCCAGGAGACCATGACTGAGACCCTCCACGACGACATCAGCAAGTTTGTCCCCGAAGGATTGCAGGAAGCTATCGAAGCCAAGAATAGCGCAGCTGCAAGTGCAAAGGACGAAAAGAGCACGGCACCATCAACACCGGCCATTGTTGGTGGAACTGTCATAGGAACAACAAACGCGGATGATCCCGAGTTTATCGAGCAACTACAAACACTCACGCTTGTGCGATCTCGCCTCGATTTGGTCATCAAGACGTTTGGCGATGCCATGGAATTCGTTTTCCCACCTTCCGAGGTGTCAGTGAGCTCAGGCTTCCTGTCCGTATCAGCGCCGGAACCTGGATCGGCGCAGCAGAGCTCAGAGGACAAGGGTCAAGAGGTTCTGAAGAAGCTCAGAGGCGAGATCTCTGACCTGCTGAACAAATCTGAGGACCCTGTACAAGGCATTGAGAAGGCGGCGCAAAAGATTGAGCAGCTCAAGGAGCTTACGGTGGTGTGGAAGGACACGGCGGAGGAGAAGGGTAGGAACAAGTTTATCGAGAGCCTGGCCAAGATGGTAGAGGACAGGCATCGCGATCTGATGAAGGAAATGGAGCAGGCGGCCAAGAAGGAGGGCAAAGCGGAGCCCACTTCGCGATCGCGCAAAGGGAGCGTCACAAGGGATGCGGCCGTGGTGGAGGACACAAAGTCGCCAGGCGGGTTTGGCCTGATTAGTCAGTTACAGAAGCTCAGGAGTGGACTGTGAGAGAAGAATAATGATTGATTGGGGCATAATGATAATAACCATCTCTCCAAATATCTACTTGCAGCTTGTGAGACAGCCAAGGTGAGGTAAAAGAGCTGAATGTGCAGTGCAAGTGAGGTCCGTGTAAGTCACAGTGCGACACTTCTCTATTCTTAGCTGCCCGTTTCAGCGGGCTCAGGAGATTGGGCCAATCACGCCGCGGCCCGGATGACACCACCTTAGAAATCGGGGCCGGGCGCTATCTGCCAATTATCCGCTTTTGGAAGGCGGTGAGCGGACACTGGACGGCCGACCCCAGCGAGGTCATGCTGCTGCTGCTGGTGTCGCTGCCACTCTTCAGCATGAACAATACCAGACGAGCCGCTCAATCCTCACGTTCCGTTTGCCTGCCTTGCTCTCATTGCTCTTGATTTCCTCTTTTCGGTTTAAAACCGTATTGGGATCGAGCTCTATAAGAATCTGAACCCTGCTCCGTCTATTTTGCAAATTGCCCTTGACATCATATCCTCTTCTGTTTCTCCAAGTCGGCAAAATCCCACACCCTTGGATTCCCCCCCAGCCTTTCCCACTTTCAAGCACACTCCGACAACAGCAGCTTTCTCTTACCACAGCTCGTATCTCTTTTCCAACGATCGCGATACGGCCCCTACCCTCGTCTATACCATATTGACGTGCTGGCTTGCTTGTCAAAATGGCTGCGAACGACGCAGCGGTCCCCAGCGGCCTCGGCGGCAGAGCTGATCCTCCTTCAGCTTCCCAGTCGAAACGAGACCGCAAGCGACTTGCTCTCATAGAGCGGCTCATGACCCTCAACGAAAAGTTTTCACGTACAAGAGACTTGACTCTTCGTGATCAACTCCAAAAAATCCAGCTTGACATGACTCTGGTTCAGCGCTTCGACCCCTACGACCCCAGGGTGCTCGAGGTTATCGCAGAGATCCAGAGAGAATACGCCGAGACCCAAGGCCCTGATGTCAACGCCGAGGATGCACGACCTCTTCTCGACATGGCTGGAGTCCGCTTCTCCGACTACATCAACGAGATCGAGGACTTGGTCGAAATTCGCGACTTTCAATTGGCGCTGTCCAAGGTGAGATGGCACTGTCAGGCGCTTGGCCGATCCCGCTGCTAACAGGATGCGCTACTAGAACGACTACGAACGAAGGCTGCAAGAGTACAAGAACACTTACGCCTACAAGGTCGAAACCGCCAAGCGCGAACACGAAGCGCTGGCCAATACCCTCCGCGATCGCCTCATTAACACCTTGACCCATAAGAAGAACCGATTGAACCGGGAGAAGGAAGTTTTGGAGATTAACGACTCCAACGCTCTGCTCCTGAATCCGAACCAGTTCAGCCTTACGAACCCTTCGAGCCCCGGCGGCACTCATGGCAAGCGAGCCACGCGTCTGCGCAAGGATGCCGACGACCTGCACATGTACTCCGACTCCAAGAAGCGGAAGCGAAACGGTGGTGATGACGACGGTTCGCCTGCTCCTATCCGACGCGCCCTCGACCCTAACAACACCACACCTCTCTGGCAGTCTGAGAAGGCTCGCGCCGCCGCCAAGCAGAACGGTCCCGTTTACAGCATCGACAAGCTCTTCACAGACAAGGAGCTGTCTCTCAACTACAACACTGCTGCTATTGCTGCTCATCAATACATTCTCCGCAACCGGGTCAACGGCAATGGCTCACCCGATGACAGCGACTCTGGCCATGGCGATGCCAATGGCGATCATGATGATGTTGCGCCTGCAGCCCCTGCGATGGAGCGCTCTGTCTCACACGCCACCCGAAGCGGGCGTGGCGCCAACCACAACTTTATTGATGACAAGATCCTTGGTATTGAGGGTGTTGTCAACTACGAGGGTATTGGCAACTTGGATCTCGTTCATGCACAGGAGCCGCCCAAGATGCCGCCTTTTGTCCCTTCGCAGTATCTGAAGCCATACCCGCGTTCCGCCGACCAGAACTTTCCCGTTCCTCTGTCCAACGACGACATTCAATCCGATCTCTCCGTCATGGGATACTTCAAGCAGTACGATGCTTCTCACAAGCCTGGTGCTCACCTTGACGTCAAGGGTGGTCTGCGGAGGGTCCTCGAGGCCGTCTCGACTCCCTACCAGGAAGGCCGCTACGTCGCATTCACTGGCGCCTCCCGAGAGGATCCGGAGCACGTCCGAGATGCCCTTGGCCTGCCGATCGTTAGCAGCCTCCGTGACCAGCCGAGCCCCGCGCACATGGGCGCCGTTGCCGCTCTCTCAAGCGCCGCCGCACCAATGAGCCGTCAGAGCAGCGCCGGAGGTGTTGCCATGAGCCGACAGGGGAGCAGCAGCACCCGCGGCAAGGGACGCAAGAACTGAACTTGGGCTGCGTAGTCCAGGGACCTTGTCATTTTTATAGCATTGTGAGCGCGGCGCATAGGTGTTGCAGCATTGACTGGATCCGGCATTTCGCTCGGGGCAGGAGCAATCATCCAGGATGAGCTTTGATGCATTTATTTGGTCTTCTTTTGGCATGTTTCTCAGGTTGGTAGCAGGGAGGTCTTTTAGTCAGGGGACTCAAACAAGGACAAGGCTTTTGATCAAGCACATCGGATATCAGGTCTCGTTTTGGTTTCATTCAGGTCTCAAAATTCATGGTCTCGGTACATAGATATAGAAATACCAAGCCCTTCATCAAATACATGTGTGCGCATGTCCTAAGGCAAACTTCCGTATTGTGCAAATTGCTACATCGTGATATATGCTATGATCCGTTCCAGATCATCATGAGCCACTGGCTCGAGAGTAACCAACAAGCTCAGGGGCCAAACACCAAGGCTCGGATCTCGATGCTCTCACGACCCTCGGCATCAGTCCTGGTTCTCGGATCCTGGAATGCAGTATGGGGAACACGGCCACCGATATTGGACCCGGGCTTTAGAGATTCACTATCGAAGCACTCAAGCAGCAGTCTCTCACTGCCCGTCATGCCGCTGAGGTAGTACCACTTCTGGTCCGGGTTGTGATGGATAGCGGCCGTCCAGCCTTGATAACCATCGGGATAACGGTGCTCGACAGGAACAACGTCCTTGTCCGGAACCGAGGCAGAGGACGCCACGGCCAAGGGGAATGCTTCGAGGGGAGCCTTGTTTAGGGGCCGCCAGACGTTGATAAGGCGGTACCGACGCTGGAGAAGGTCGTCTGCCTCATCGGGAAAGTACCGACGGACTCGCTGAGCGACGGCCGCTGCGGTCTGGTCGATGTGGACACGGGTCACGGGGGCTCGATGAGCGTCTGGCTTCTGACGGCGGATGGTGTGGTCAAAGATAAAGACGCGATTTGACCCAGGGACATTATCGAGGAGCAGCTGCTCAACCTCTGGATAATAGTTTGCCTTGATAGAGTCGTCGTCGACAAACTCGGCCTCACTGGACTCGGGGACATCCCTGATGACCTGAAAAGCATCTTGGTCGAGGTGAAAGTCGGCCTCACGGCCGCGAAGATCGTGGATGACGGTGGGCTGGGGGTTGTCGGAGAAGTTGCGCTGGGGCTGGCCCTTTGGGGGCTGGCCAACGTAGTTGAAGGGCGTTGACGAGTCAGAGGGGGGCTTGTAGAAGTTGAGGGTTGCGGTGACGTCGCCGCGGGGAATGGTGGATGAGATGGCCATGCTGGTGTTGGCTCTTAAGTGATGGGTTCTTGCTGTGATGAAGTGTGTAAGTCACTTGTGAAGGACACCGATCTGCGGGACGAATCTTGTGGAGGAGAAAGTTGCCGAGGTAGGATAATATGAGTTTAGAATATGATGAGATGGATATGATTGATGAATTGGAGCTGTATAAGTGATGTTGATGTTGAAATTGATCGATGATGGATGTGTATTGCAGCTGGCTTCATTGTGCATTTATATAACTTTTCATACTGCCCACAAACACCACCATCAAGAGAATTGGATTTAAAATCAAGATGCGGTGCACTCAGCATCTTGCACCGAGACTGGCCATGAAGCCTGTCTGCGGTTGAGCACGTCATTTGGAAAGGGTGCAATGTGGTAGGGTGCTTGTCAGTTGGAAGGGCGTTGGCGGATTACTAAAGCCCTCTTGATTACTGTACAGGTGAGGGCTCAACTGCCGAGGGACATGCTCTGCAAAGTAGTTATCCATTGGATTCGCAATTGGAGAAATTTGGCTTTATAGATTTGTTCGGCCTTGAGAGAGTGGGTTGTTCGTAGGAAAGCGTGGAGCATTCCGATATTGGTTCTTGGCGGGTTTGAGCTTACGATGGATCTGTTGGTTGCAAGTCTTGCTTCCCTATTTTGATTAAAAAGCCGAGTTCGCTCGCTACTATTGGTACCTTTAGTCTACAATTATTTATCAGAAGACAGAACACCATCAATCCAGCCAGATTGACCACAGTTACTACATCTACACGCACTGTACATCGATATGAAACCTGCTACAAAATTACAGTGCGCCCAAAACCTCAGGCATCCCGGCCGCATTGCTAAATTTAGCCCACTTTAGTTCACGCTGTCGCGGCCTAATTTGCAACGCGAACTTGGCCCCTTCAAAGTAACTTGAAGGTTCCCAAGTCGAGCATCAACGCGCGTTGCCAATTGATACCTGAGAGGGCCGTTCTCGTCGTGTCTGCAAGAATGCCCACGTAGGATCCTCCCTCCGGAAGCAGCTCGCGTGTTGTTCCCCCCAGAGTTCCTCCCAGCATCCCCGTTACTCACTCAATGTCTCAAACTCGCCTACCTCTTCTCTCACACTCGATTTACAAACCCGCGTGAAACTATTCAAAACCCGCCATGCAAGGAGGACGACTGCCTAGGATAGTATGACATGAGCCCACAAAGATGCCCTCTCCTAATAACCCCCCTCCCCCTCCTCCTCCGCCTCAACCCGCGTCACAACCCGGCCCTTCGGCACCCGGCTCCATCGCGACCCCCGATGTCGCCGTAAGGCCCGAGCTACCGGACCGCCGTGTCACCGCCGACACCATCGAGGATGCGTACGTCCGCTTTATACTCTACTGTAACCCCGGTCTACCCCCTTCGACCCCGACCGTATCCCTGCGCGAGGCCTTTCGCAATCCGCCACGCAGCGGCGGCAAGTCTTTCAGCACCTTTGCCGTCTATGAGCTCGTCCGCAAGTTCTACGACAATGAGATCCGCACCTGGACTGAACTCACCACCAGACTTGGTGTTGAGCCTCCTGACCCGAGCAAGGAGGAGAGTGCTCAGAAGATTGCCCAGTATGGCGTGCGACTAAAGGTATGAGCCACTTAGACAGGGTTCCGATGTCAGCTAACCTGGCTTAGAAATGGATGAACTCGATGCACGTCAGGGCCTTTTTTGAGTACCTCATGGATATACCTAATGATTATTGGACCAAGATACCGGCAGACACCAACCCAACTAGCCAACCCATGCGCGATGGCGTGGCCCTGGAGGACGACATGGCTCTGAGAGCACTCGTCCCGCAGATACGACCTAGAAGAGGCCGGAAACGTCCAGCCGACGATGAAGTAGCCACTTCTCCAGCCCAAAGGTCCTTTCTCGCGCCGCCCTCCGCTACTGATGACTTGAGAACGGGCTTGACAAGTGTCCTGTCGGCAGGGCCCGGCGGCGTGCCTTGGAATCTTTCCGAAGGGGTCCAGCAGACGCCCCTATTCCGGTGGCCGCAATCTGCAGTCACGCCCACTACGAGAAACTCGTTCTGGGACGACGCGCTGGAACCGCAGTCTGGCGTGACGCCTTCTAAACCGAAACCTGGCACTCAGCGCCGGGGCGCCAAGAACGTGTCCTCGGCCTGGCGACCAGGAGTGGCCAGCGGTGGTGTCAAGCCGCGGGGCCGGCCTCCAATGAACCGGACTCCGATAGAAACATCTTTACCTCCATTTCCATCCTCAACTTCTACACCTCCCCTAGGCGAACACAATGCGCCAGTCTACACTCAGTCCGTCCCAGTCAGCGCAGCTCCCGCTATAGATGGCGCACCGCAGTACTCCGTACCGGCTTCAGCAGCCCCATACTCGCAACCGCCGCCGCCGACAGAACGACCTCCCCGGCCTAGTATATCTCTACAAGTTCCTGACCGACCACCTGGGAGCGTTAGACTTGCTACACCTCCACCCGCAGTGGTTATCAATGGGGAACCAAGCAATCACCCACCCGTCCCGGAGCCCACGCAGCAGACTCCCACGCCGACAAACTTCGCCAAGGCGGCAAACGAGGCTGCAGGGCAAGGTAAACCACAGGCAGATGTCCCTGGGCCAAAGAATCTCCCCCGGTTCTATTTTGAGAGAGCCGAGGATCGAACTAACGTGGACCGAGTGATTGCCTACATGACCCACGGCTGTCTGGCAGCGGAATTCTGCGATGCAGAAGGAAGACCGTCGTATGGATGTTCAATGCAAGAAGCCCTGGGAATCACAAATAGCACTATCGAGGAGATGTATAAAGCGGCTACATCGCCAGAGGCCTTCTTGATAAACTTGGCTGCTGTCACCGGAGGCTCACACCTGCTGGCGGCGAGGACGCGCATCTGCCGTATGGGACGTGAAAACGGGCTGATGCGGTATGCGTGCGAGTGGACGTATGGGTTTGGCCACGTCCGGGGCGTCTACCAGATGGAGCAGACAGTGCCCCTCGACCTGATCGGAGAGGGACCTCGCAGGGACGATGGTCCCATGGGGACGGCCGAGGGGACGGCTAGCACGTTGTCTGTGAGCGAGTGGCAGACCAAGTATGAGAGTCTCCTCGGTGAAGTACAAAAGAAGGACAAGAGGCTTTGGGACCTGCGGACCAGGGTGGCGGATCTGCTAAAGGGGGATTCACAGAAGGTATGATACCCGTGTTGTGGGATGGTTGTTTGTTTTGGCACTGGGAGGTGTGTTTGTGTGTTACTTTTCTTGATGTATATTGTTGTGAATTTTATGGTTGCAACTCGGTGTATAGCTGGTTAGATGAGTTGTAACTTGTACACAATGGGCCGATTTCGGACTGTTAGATATTGAACCTGACTGTATATGAAATATTAAGCATGGATCCAATGAGCCTCACACGCAAAGGCACTCTGACAGGGGAGCTCCAACTGGTTGCGAACTGTTCGGGTCTGTCGGATGTCAGGAACCGATACCAGACAAATGGGCCGACAGCTAATACTAGCTTGGTGTTAACGGCGACTCCGAGAAGAAACTACTGCATATTCGAACATGCAACCGGTACTAGACCCTTAACCAGAGGTGGTGTGCTCCCTTCCCATCAGCGCCAGACAAAAGCAGAATGGGTGTGAACATGGGTTCGCGATTGGACAGCCAAATAAGCGGAGAGCAAAGTTGGAGAAGAAACCTGGAGAAGCTGGGGAAACCGGGATGGACAAGGCCCTTGGATCTGTAGAAGAGACAGACAAGGGCAAAAGGCGTCTGATGAGTCTGAGGGTGCGAGAGAAAGAGGCTTGAGGTTATGCGGGCGTTGGTGGTGGAGGCGGGACAGATCCTGGGGATGTCCAGTCATGGAGGAGGAAATTCTGTTGCCTTGCGCCAAGGGTTAGGCCATGCAAGCCCCCAAAACTACCGCGAAATAAAGTCACGATGAGGCTGGAGAGATGGATTTGATGTTTACGGAGTCTAGAATTTGCTATCTTGAGCGGTTGATTAATAAAACAACAGGTGAAAGAACAAGGTCGAGGAACAAGGTCGAGGCTCATCAATTGGAAAGGGCACTCAGAGGCCCGAGTCGATCATCACGTGGTGTCACTTTCCTGTCGATGGCCTGGCAAGCAGACGGCGGAGGTCGGACCTGTTGCCCGGTGATAGTTCCAACCTAGCCAAGACCATTAACACGGACGACAGCTTGGTGATGCGGTTCCACGAACCCCGGCGCAGTCTCCGAGTCCATTGACCCAGGCTGGTGTGCCTTCCATGTTTGATGGGTGCGCCACCTAGGCGCGTGAGAAACCGTCGACAGAATGCGAAAAATGCGAGACTCTAACGGAAAGTTGGAGCTCAGCATCTTCAGCCCAGACGAAAACTCTCGTGCAGGGACAGCCGACCGATCGTGGGTCGCCATGTCTGAAGGATTCCGATTGTGGATTGCTGGTGGAATCAGCCAACATCGATCGACACCCATCGCAGCTCCAAACATTGACGAGGGCCATTCAATCACTTGAAGAAGATGGCTTGTGGGCCATCAGTCCAATCACTCAACAGACAAGGGGGTCGGACGAAGAGGGCGACGACATTGGCGAGGACCCAACGGCATGTCTTGCGTGATGGTGCAAATGTAGTCGAACAAGACTGGAGCATCAGTGTCTTTTGCGAGTGAGACAAGCAAGGCTCAGAGATGCTCACTTCTCACGGCATCCATCAGACGCAATATCTCACCACGCAAGAACAACCTCTGCAGAAACCACGACAACATTCGACAGAAACATCAGGGTACTCACCGTGCGGCCACTCACAAAACATGCTCTGGTATTTGTGTCGACGGGTTTCAAGTTGGTGGCGTCCGGGAACAAGGAGGAGATGCCGCCTGTCGAGGCGTTTCTGGTCTTGGCAAAAGAGTCTCCTGTCTTGAACCAGAGACAGCCACATCCTGGAAACAAGATTACTTGACGTGGGTTTGGAGCGGCTGTACAAAGACCTGCAGGTCCTTGACTAACAGCAAGCGCATCGAGCGGCAGCCGACGAGGAGGACAGAGTTCGACCGTTCCCATGACAGACATCTGGGGACGTTGAACGGAGCCGTTGCAAAAAGGTTGTCAGGCAGTTCGTGACGTGACGGAAGCGAGACAGGGGCCTCAGTTTCTCGGCTCTCGTTCATCTTGACGGTGCATTCGGGGGCCGGGGCAGACAGAATCAGGTTATGTTGGAGAGAAGGACGAGACCAGGAGGTCGAGAGGGTTCTCGATGGGGGATTGGGCCCATTTTCAAGTCCAGCTCGACCGTGACGATGCTGGTCCCGTTGGAAGATCCCCCGGGTCCAGGAAGCAACTGTTCCCATGGCTTGTTCTGATGATGGGTCTAAGCGTTGCACCGAAACCCAATCCCAGCCGTCACCTCCTGGTCGGTCCCCAGTTTTAGGGCCAAGAACAGGCCTGCCATTGGAGCCGAGGGAGCTCTCGCATGCGGAGATGGGCGACGGGATTCCTTGGCCATGGCTGGCGCGCTGCACTCTTCCTGCACTCCAAGGACGAGGATCCCTTGGGACGGCGGCCCATGGGGTAAGGTTGACTTCTCTCGATTTGAGAGCCCTGCAGACAGCCTTTGAACAAAAAGGCCCAAGCAACTCACTTGTCACTCGCTCGTTGCTGCTCGTCGACCACATCAAGAGGTTCCTCGAGGTCCCAACTGCCAGGATCGTCTTGCTCCCGTGCTTGTTTAGCCAGGGTCCTTGGTCCCTTGTCTTTTTTCTCGACCTCTGCCATTTCTGCTGGCTGTCAAATAAAGCGCAACCGACCGGATCGTCGTCGTCGTCGCAGAGTCGTCAACGCCGCTCTCACCACCATCAGACATTGCCGTACTGTGCATACAGTACATCAGTGCAACGCAGGAGGACCAGGTTTCCCCATGTCTACCGTGTTGGAGGGCTGATATTCCCCGATGCCCTCCGAAAGACGTGCCGCCACCGACTTGGACCGGCGCTGAAGTTGCCGCCGCCCCCGGCCTCGATTTCAACTTCACTTCTTCGTCTCACAACTTCGCCTCCTTCAACTCTGCGCCCAATTCTCACACCCGCTTCTCCTGCCTGCTCGCCCTTGACCGTCTGCAATACCGACGCTGGCTACACAAGGTGTACTCTCCGAAACACAGACCAGCCGCAGCCGTTGCCGTTGTCCGACTCCGCCTCCGCTCTGACTGTGCCTCACTGTGTCTCCAGATCCTCCATCCCCGCAAGGCGATCGCCCGAGAGACATCGCCGGGGACTGGTTCGCTCAGCCTTTGCCTAGGTGATATTTAAGCATTTTTACGACCTTGTTTCACCTTTTCTCTTACTATTACTGCCGGCGCTTGAAAACACCATCCAGTCTCTGTTCATCAACGCTCTTGGGCAGCGCCCCTCTGTCCCTTCTGAGATCCCTTCCCCGAACTCTACCCCGGATCTTCAACTCTCACCTGGTGCTTCTTTTCGTGACATACCCCACTGGGGGCTCGAAACAGAATGGCGCCGAACCAAGGTGACGAGGATGTGCAAGCGTAGGTATCCGATGATCGCATGTGGCCAACAACCGCCATGCTGACCTCTACCAGACTTTCAAGGACTCCACACGAATTCCCTTACAGTTCCATGATTGAGCATGCCCGTCGTCCTTCAGAAGCCTATGTCAACCTGCATGCCAATGTCGAAGCCAAGTACGTCCAACCTTGACATGGCTCTGCCAAATCCCAAGTGACTTGACTGACATGGATGGAAAGGATCAAGAACCCTTTATGGGGCATCCCCCGGGCAAGGTTAATGGCCGACGTCGATGACTTTTGCCGCAGGAAGGACCTCGACGACTTTCGCCAACTCATCCGACAGGGCGCTCTCGTTGCCCAGGATCCCACTGGGTATGAAGATATTGAGGGCGACGAGAAGCTCAACGACGACGAGATCGAAGCGCTTAGGAATGAGATCCTCCACAAGTGGCGCGTCCCCTTCGTTCTATACCTGACTGTTGCTACCTGCTCTATCGGTGCTGCCGTGCAAGGATGGGATCAGACGGGCTCAAACGGTGCCAATCTCGAGTTCCCGTACGCCTTCGACATTGGCTCCAACAGCATCCGCGATAAACTCCTCGTCGGCCTCGTCAACTCTGCCCCGTACATCGGCACTGCCTTCTTCGGATGCTGGCTATCAGACCCCCTGAATCAGCGTTTCGGCCGCCGAGGGACAATCTTCTTCTCGGCCAACTTTTGTCTCTGGCCCGTCATTGGGAGCGCGCTGTGTAACAATTGGAAGCAGCTATTTGCGTGTCGTCTACTCCTTGGTATTGGAATGGGAACCAAGGCGTCAACCGGTGAGGCAGTCTCCTTTTAGAGCCATAACTTTGTGCTCCTCTTTCGTTCAAAGGCTAACGTGTGTCATGATAGTTCCCATCTTTGCTGCCGAAAACTCGCCCGCCCCAATCCGAGGTGCTTTTGTCATGAGCTGGCAGATGTGGACGGCCTTTGGCATCTTTCTCGGAACTTGTGCAAACGTGGCCGTCACCAAGATTGGCCACAACGCTTGGAGGTATCAGCTTGGGTCGGCCTTCATCCCGGCCGTGCCTCTGATGATATTGATCTACTTCTGCCCCGAGTCACCGCGTTGGTACATGAAGAAGAATCGTTATAGGGACGCATTGCAATCGTTGCTTCGTCTACGGAATCACCCCGTACAGGCCGCTCGAGACTTGTACTACATTCATGCGCAGCTTGAGATCGAACTTGAATTCATCAAGAAGGGCAACTATATCAACCGCTTCATCGAGTTGTTCACGATCCCTCGAGTGCGCCGAGCCACCCTCGCCTCGTTCGTCGTCATGATCGCGCAGCAAATGTGCGGCATCAATATCATCGCCTTTTACTCGACGAGCGTTTTCAAGGAATCAGGGGCCAACGACAACCAGGCGCTACTGGCTTCGATGGGCTTTGGACTCGTGAACTTTGTCTTTGCCTGGCCTGCGGTTTGGACGATTGACACTTTTGGACGACGGTCTCTGCTTCTGTTCACCTTTCCCCAGATGGCATGGACGCTTCTTGCTGCTGGACTGTGCACCCTGATTCCTGGGACAGGCGGAGCTCATCTAGGCCTCGTGGCCATGTTTGTTTACCTCTTTGCGGCCTTTTACTCACCCGGTGAGGGCCCAGTGCCGTATGCATACTCGGCCGAAGTGTTTCCTCTATCGCATCGTGAAGTTGGCATGTCGTGGGCCGTGGCAACGTGCTTATTCTGGGCGGCTGTCCTGTCCATCACGTTTCCCCTGATGCTCGATCGGCTGCACGCGATAGGGGCCTTTGGTCTGTACTCGGGCTTCAACTTTATTGCGCTGATCATGATCTTCCTCTTACTACCAGAAACAAAGCAGCGGACGCTGGAAGAGCTTGATTACATCTTTGCAGTGCCTACCCGCGTCTTCATGAAGTACCAGGTGACCAAGGCGCTTCCGTGGTGGATCAGACGATGGATCTTTTTCCAGCGAAACGTGACGTTGGAACCTCTATACCAGTTCGACGTTGGCGGGCTTGAAGACAGTCATAGCACCGATGCCGGATACGAGAACGACAAGGCAAAGGTTGAGCTCAAAGACACGGTTGGGCTGACAACAGGAGCTCAGAATACCATATAAGTTGGCGAAAGACTGGCAGCATTGGCGTTGGATATGTTTGATGATTTGATTTGGAAAGCATTGCTTGTGCTCTATGATACCCTGGATGAACGGAAAAGGAGCAGGCGAATGGACTAGGATCAATCTTTTTGTTGAACGGAGATCAATAAGATACCCCCACGATGGAGACGATCTGGACATATTATCTGACGTCACGGGCGAAGAAGTCATGATGACGGACAAACTTCGTTGGCAGTAGTTTCATGAATAGTTCTACAGTGAATAATAACTATTTGCTCACGGTAAATAGGCAATTTGCCAGGACCAAATAGACGGCCTTGGCCAGTGACGTCGTGAGAGCGGAAAGTGAAGCGGTTGACGTGGACTGGAATTCCGTTCGCGAGCTACTGTACCGGCGCCGGAGCCGACGGCTGGAATGATCAACACCCATCAATAGAAAGGCTTCTCCACCAGTGACGAAGTCGCCAAAGATTGGGATAGGCCGGGAGGGAGACCTGGACCGGCGGCGGCCAAGTTTGGCGGTTACTGACCAGAACTGGACTAGGCAGGCAAAGGCGGTATTCCCAAGTTGGGCTGCTGCTCGATCACCCACACGACGTCTCAACACGAGGGGATTCGATGTAATTTTGTTTATGCCGCGCGCGTAGGCGCATACCGACTTACAGAAGATGTTCCGCTCGAGGCGATGCGATACGAGAGGCGTGGGGAGAGGCGTTCTGCAACCCGGGTGTTGTTGCAGCACGGCCAGCATTTTCCGGGGGAAGGATCAGATCGATCAGATCACGTTACATTCTGGTCTGGGCGGAGAAGGAGGAGGAGGGCGTGATCCAATTCTTTTCTTGCAGATGAGCAATGCTGATCGGCGGGCGTTGGGTTCGGGCCCTGGCCGATGGGATTGGACGGGGGAGAAGGACAAGGAGAGACAATAGGGATTCAGCGGTGAGAATGCACAGTGAGACTGTTGCGCCCTGGGATGTACAAGAACAAGAGACTTGGTGGTTTGATGGGAGATGGTCACGATGAAGAGTTGAAGTTGAAGTTGAAGGTGTTGTTAGTTGAAGCGAGATCGTGATCCAGTCTGTCGGGGCGAGCGTCCCGTTCCTCCACCTTCAATCAGCGGTCAATTACCGCCCCAAGCTCCCTGCTGAGAGGAAGGCAATCGCTGTCAAGCCACGAGCTTGGCTGCCATCGAATGCTACATAGGGGAGGTGAGCAACGTTTCAGACAAGGGACAGCATCTCTGCCCTGGCAATATGTGAGACTATAATAATATCAGGGTCTCGACGAGTTTTAATGTCGTCTACACGGGTCAACGGCATGGCCGCATGATATTCACATCTTGGCTGCGAGAAATTGGGGGGAAGCTAGGCAAGCCAGCAATCCGATCCTTGCGCAACCCTTTTTTTTGGTGGTTATTCTCTGACACGTCTTGCCAAGGCTAATGTAGGAAACCATGTATAGAAAAAAAATTATGAACATGGAGAGAGATGGGATCATCAGAGGTTGGGACAGCAAACCAGACCAGGCCTGCAGGGGCTAATTGCTTGGTTTCTCGTCGGTGGTGGCAACTCGCGGCGGGCCTCTTTCTTTTTTCTCTTTCTTTTAGTTTCCAAGGCAATTTTTTTTCTCCAGTCTGTTTTGCTTTCATCAGGAGACAAAAACGCCCCGAGGACCCATTTTGAAACGTCATGGGGAAACGTGTCCGTCGTCGTCGACTTAGACGTTGGGCCTTGTCCCGATCAGATCAGAACGAGGCGTCGTGCCGGGGCCGGCAGTTGGAAGCGTGATGGTGGGCGGTGGTTGCACAGCAAAAGTCAGTCCCCTGGTGGCGCTGACGCTAGATTCGTCGAGGTTGACGAATGGAGAAAGTGGTTGGTTTCGTCTCGTCTTTTGTTCTTTTTTGTCTGGTGGTTGCGCGTTCACATGTAGGTGGTGTTTCTTAGTGGTTTCAACGAGACAAGCAGGGAGGATGTCTAGCCGCTACACGAAGGGTGGGAAAAAGAGGCTAAATGCTCATGCGCTTCTGTTCACGGAAGACCTCACATGTCGTCGAATAGGATAGAGACAGTGACGCCAGGTTGCAAAGTGATTGACATGAAGAATGGCGCCAACCTCGATGTCGCTCCTCATACCGTGCTTCACTGTAGAGGGTTGGCCGATGAGAAGGGACCCCCTCGAGATCTTGGACGCAAATCTTTTCCACGATAGGGGATCTCGACGGGGGGGTGATGGGGGGCCGGAAAAGATGGAGACGAGTTCAAACATTCGGGATGTGGATGAATGGAGAGGTTGATGAGAGGCAGAGAGCGAATCCCTCGTGTTGCGATGTGTTTACCCCCCCGCCCTCCCCAGTTTTATTCCCACGTTTCTTTTTCCATTCTCGTCAGGACTTGTCAGTTTACGGAAGGATGCTCTCTCATTCCGAGGTGGGCAATGGTGTTGGTGTTGGTGGTGGTGCAATATCAAAGCTGTAATGGATATGCCACGCATTGCCGTCGTTTAATGAAGCCAGCCACGGCTCAGT
>SSHR01000123.1:666-35554 GCA_006518225.1 Fusarium neocosmosporiellum | reverse complement strand
CCGTTCATGATCAGGGCCTAAACACACACACACACAACCAAGGCTAGGGCAGAGCTAGCGGACCGACGGCCACTGGTGACGTCCCCAGACTCGACACTCATGACTCGCCTCAGCCCAGGTCGTTAGCCTCGATGTGATAGCTACCCCAGGTTTCGTGAAACAGTAGGTTGCCCTACTTAAACTGGAGGGTCCCATCGCCCTGCAGATCCTTTCTGCCAGGTGCAAGCCCCTGGTCGTTCGTTGACCTCCCACTGGGAGATATCATCACTATCACCATGTCCAACTTTCCCGTGGTCGATGAGGTTTCGGTGTTGATCCCTCCGCCGCAGGGGTACATCGTCAACTTTGAGCATCCGAAACAGCAGTGCGCCCTCGCGGCCTACATCCTGTGGGGAACTGGCACCTTCATGGCAACGGTCTTCTTCATCCAGTATCTCTACGTCAAATTGTGGTTGGTACGGAAATGGGATGTCGAGACCGTCTTTATCATTCTCGCCTGGGTACTCGGCAACGTCGACAATGCCCTCCTTGGCTGCAAGTGTCCGTGAAAGACCTGTTTGCGCGGTCGCTAATGCCTTTCAGTGACGTGGGTCAACCACACCATGGGCGTGCATGCGTGGGAAATGCCCCTTGACAGATATAACCTCTTTAACAAAGTCAGCCTTCATGCTTCACTCAGGCATGTCTAGCCTGCTGACGGGTGAACAGCTACTGCTCATAGCCACGATAGACTTTGCCCTGTTCACAGGCTTTTCCAAGCTGTCACTCGTGCTCTTCTATCGTCATCTATCACCTCAAACGTGGTGGAAGCGGTGCACCTACGTCGTCACCGGCCTCATCGTCGTCTACAATACTTCAATCTTCTTTGCCATCATCTTTTCGTGTCATCCTTTCAAGAAACATTAGGACGTTACAGTGACCGAGGGGAGCTGCGGGCGTAAGATAGGAATATGGATGACCACGGCAACCATGGGCATCATCACCGACATGATCCTCCTGACTATGCCCATTCCCATGGTTTGGGGCCTGCAGCTTCCCACTCGCCAAAAGATCGGAATCATCATGTTCTTCTTTATTGGCATAGGGTACGAGCATCCTCTCCTTTTCTCCTCGGGCTCGAATGTAGCTAACCACGTCAAGGACGCTTCTTACATGTGTCTTGCGGCTGGTCCAATTCATCCCCACCCTCTATAGCCTCGATGCAACATGGGATATTGCACCTACACAGCTATGGATGTGTGTAGCAATCAGCATGAGAATGAAATCAGTGCTGACGAGCCCCCAACAGCTTCCCCGAGACAAGTCTCCTCGTTATATGCCCATGCTTGACGACTCTCCGTCGCTTCCTCGCCCACGTCGCGCCAACATGGATCGGTATGAGAGGATCATCTACAGGATACACCGCAAGGAGCGCCACAGGTGCAGGAAGCCGACACCCTTACCTGACCGTGGGCAGCGCTGGGAAGAGGAAGAGATTCGACCAATTTGGTCTCACTGTCGACGAGCTAGCCTTTGACATGAAGCCGATGGCAAAGAGCGTGGCGACTGAGGTTGTGATTGAGGCGAGGACAAAGGATGTAGTGATGGACGGGGACAAGGTTTCGACTGGAGGTATGTCAAGCCATGAGGATTTAACCTGGGACTCCCGACCAGGAGGTGACGAGTTTGAGCCAGAGATGGCATTTGTGCAGACAAAGACGGTCACGATATCACATACCCAATAACTACAATACCCTGGGGCGCTTTGCTTCTTACTAAATAATAACCATTGTTTTTTGAACTGCAACCAGTTTCACAATCTCCCCAGTATCATAGCATGCCCTCAAAATTGTGAGAGACAGGCAGCCACCCCTTTCCACAATTCCGAGGGAGGGCCCCTGAGACAAGCACCTGCGCTTAAACTAACTCTCAGAGCCCAAGTGTCACATCGTATGACCAANNCAACTTCAGCCATTCATTTAGTGGGAAATCAAGAGCTTCAATGCACGTCAAAATCCCTCGTCAAATGTGATACCAAGCCTGCTCAGCCATCCATCTCGAGCATCGTGGCGCGCAGCCAGTTCGCATCTCTTCAGCAATCACCTGAATTACCCCAGGATTCTATGGGTGTAGTGTCTTGGCACTATATTGGTGGCGCTCGTAGGCACCGACTAGCTTATGAGAGCTGACTCGTGCTACTTGTTCCGCGTGTTCCGCGGGAACTCGGTGAGGGGCTTAGAGTATTTAGCTTTGCCCTTTGAGTTCAGGGAGTGCTGTTTACCTGAATCTTTAGGTCGTCATCGGTTGTACTTTTGATCAGCTTGGTCAGGAGCATGCGCCATGCTTTGGACGAACTGGCTCCGCCTTCTTGTTGGCCTCGAGAGCTCACCTTCCTGAGAATGCCCGTTCCTCAATTTAATAAGTAAATCCATAGCTCTTCAACGATTTCGATCCCGCTCCTCGGAGCTTACGAACTTTAGCATACTGGTCCAAGCCCTGGAAACACTTGTTCGGTAACGGCCCCGTATGTGTCAATAACCAGCCCTTGTCCAAACCAAGCTCAAGCCTCGTTGACAACTTGTCGTGCCGTCCAGAATAGTTCATCAAACCCGCCACAAAGACTAGGGTGTGATATGAAACAGCTTCCAAACGCCCAAAGACTTGAAAACAGAGCCTATACTCTGTAGGATAGATGGTGGAAAGAACACATTCCAGTTCAAGAATTACAAGTCTAGAACCTGATCGAAATGAACTCATTGATCCATGGGTTTGACAATTTCAAAGCCCCTGACCTTGGTTTCTTCTACGCACCCAGCATCACCAAGGCATTTAGTGGAATTTTGCAGCACGTTAACCTTTTTAATTTGGACAGCGCAGACATTCTGAGCTAATTTCGAGGATCAGCAAATCATTCCTATTGACCAGATTCCTTCACTGCATTGACCAAAGGTCTCCCCGTGTCCAACCGCTCAAGATTTGCTCCGAGTATTTCCAAAACCCTTGGCCAGTACATAGTAGAGTGCCAGCTATTGTGAGGCGTTATAAACACGTTTGGAGCCTTCCAGAGAGCATGGTCCGAAGGCAATGGCTCGGGGTCGGTGACATCAAGTGCTGCCCCTCGAATCTGGCCACTCTGCAGAGCCTCTGTCAGAGCTTCGGTGTCGACATGCTTTCCACGTCCAACATTAGACAGAAAGGTTTTGTTCTTGCTCAAAATTTTGAACTGGGGGTAAGAAATTATGCCGCTCGTTTCTTGAGTGAGTGGCAGGCAAACAACCAGAATGTCGAGTTTCTGGTCTAAGAAGGCATCAACATCCGCCTTACTCGAGCCATGGAACCACTTGGCGGGGATCAAGCCATCGGGGTCTCCGGTTCCAGGCACACAATAGCTCGGATCCTTGCGAGACTCTGGTGTAAGGCGTTCTGTCCGCGTGAATGCGTAGACCTCCATGCCCATGGCGCTGGCAACCCGTGCACACTGGCGGCCGATGCAGCCATAACCCAGAATTCCCCTATGCGAGGATAAGTCAACTCGTGATACCCAAAATTCTCCGATAACTTACATTCGTGAGCCAGCCGAGTCTGTGGCTTTGTGTTCGTAGCAAGCTTTCCACTGCTGAGCTTCCATGTTGCGGGCGTGTTCTAGGAATTGTCTCTGGTTCATAATCCAGGTACCAATAACCCACTCAGCAATCTGTGGCCTGTGGTTAGGGTTCAGTTAGTTTCTGTAGCTTGATGCATTCTCTTCAGCTTCAAAAACTGTAGCGTCACTCACGGGTGGGCACCGTTTGCAGAGCAAAAGACAACATCCGGATCCTGGAAGGCAGGATGATCGACCCAAAGGTCAAATCCGGCCGACGACACTTGTACAAAACGCAGTTGAGGTGCGAGTGATGGCGGTGGCGGGATATAAGTGCAGAGCATTGTGACGCCATCCCATTCATCGGGAGAGATATCGGTTGGTGTAAGAAGGCGGCCATCTGACAAAGCCTTCACCCAACGCACCTCGATATGTGGAAGCGTCTTGTGTATCCGGTCTACCCATTGTAGATCTGGGTCAACTGGTATGAATACAAGAAGAACATCCTTCCTTGGTATGATTTTAGTCATGTTGTGAGCATATGCCTGGTCGATGGTAGCAAACAGCCAAAGACAAGATAAAGACAGAAAGAGGAAAACAGGGCACAAATTATATGGCTTGGACCATGATGTTTTCCAGAAGCGCCCAGCATATGTGGTGACTAGCCCAAATTGTGGCATTAAGTGGGTGATGCCATCAGCGCCCTGTCAATGGGAGCATCCTGCAGCCTTGGTAGACCAACAGACGTGGCATTTAATGGCATTTGAAAGAAACGTTTCGTTTGTAGATTTTCTCGAGTCAAAATTCACTGACGAAAACAATGACAGATAGCCCAAGGTGCAACAATGGGAGGTCCATCTGAGTCGGTTTTCAGGCTGTCGGGATTCCTAACAGGTCAAGTTCTTTCAGTAGAGCCTTTATCACAACTCAATACCATCTTTGTACCCCCTTTTAGCAAACAATCTGTCAAGATAAGTCATACTAATAACCATCACCAAACTTCCTTAACTACCTTAAGTCCGAGTGCGGACGCTGACAATTCACGTCTGGCCCCGTCAACAGGGCGCAACGACATGGACATCCGGAGCGGGGCGCTGACAAGCCAATCAGCGTTGACGCTTACCCTCCTAGCTTCGGCCTGGACTCTCTGTCATCCGTAGCCATCCTGGCGGTCTTGCAAAGAAGCATGCTCGTTCTTCTCGACGAACCTTGTTCTTTGGGAGCAACGAGTCCATGAAAGCCAGCAAAAGCCGTAGGCCAAGAGAGGGCCTACATACAGCAGACACAGTGTGGCGCCGTCACTACTTGCATATGCGTGCTTAGAACCCTGACCACTTCTTTATGGCTTCCCACGAGACATCAAACCATGACCTAGACCGGGCCCTCTGGTCCTTTGATCTCCTCAACGATGACTTTGCCTTTCCTGCAAGAGATAATGCAGCCGATAATGCCGGCCATGACCCATTGCAGGCATCCCCAGGAGACGTTAGCGAGGATGCGTGGTGGGCCCCTGTTCCAGCTGAGTTGGATATCGACTTTCAAGAGCCAGTTATTCTTGGCGAAAACGGAGGGCATATGAACGATTTCAGTTCCCTTTTAGCCCTAACAAACGATACATCGCCATCTTCGTCATCGGTTGCTCACCCTCATCAGCTTGAGCAGAATTTTGCCTTGTCTTCGTCAGAAGCATGCCAAACCTCTCACCCCACGACCAGCCCAGACGTGGACGATGCGGTTACCCCTCCCAAGATCGGCACCAGGTTCACTAGAGAGTCTATCCGCATACTTAAAAGCTGGCTCGCGGCCCACAAGGACTCACCCTATCCCAATGAAGCTCAGAAGAGGCAGCTTCAAGAGAGGACTGGGCTCAACAGGACACAGCTCATGAACTGGCTAGCCAACGCCCGCCGCCGGAACAAGGTCTTGGGCTTACGAACTGCTTCTTCTCAACAATTTGAGCAGCCAAGGCCTATCTCTATCCCTCGACCGCCAACCCCAGCCTTCCGGGATGGCTCCTCGTTGAATCCCCTCGAGCGATGGGTCGAGTCTCCGCCAGAACACGAACCTGCTTCAGCCTTTGATATTGCCAGGGCTGTTGCTTCCAACTCCTCATTGGCTGAAGGTAAATCATTGGTTCATCTATAACATACTAAACTATTCTAACTTGAATAGATTCAGCTGGTTCACCCAGTTTCGACCTGTCGGCTTATCCTCACAGAGCCCCTTCGGCGGGAAGTGTCGACACTTCAAGGTCCAGCGGCGGATCTTTCTCCTCTGCCAACTCATACGGTAGCCAGTCGTCACTCAAAACCTTTGAACCATTTCGACATGCTCGCTCGCGCCGCAGAAAGAGAGCCTTCAAGCGCAGCGGTCCCAGAACTCCCTTGAGCGCAGCTGGCAAAACCTTTCAGTGCACTTTTTGTACAGAAACCTTCGGAAGGAAATATGACTGGCAGCGGCATGAAAACTCGTTACATCTACCTCTGGAAAGATGGATTTGCGCCCCTGTTGGCCCTCGCTGCCCGAACCCAACCAGCGACAACTTGGAATGCTGTGTATTCTGTGGCCTGGCCGACCCAAGCGATAAACACATCGAGGATCACCACTATTCCGAGTGTCAGGATCGAGCTCCTGAAGAGAGAACCTTTAACCGAAAGGATCATCTCAGGCAGCACCTGCGGTTGTTTCATAATGTCAGTTATTCAGAATGGTCCATGCAACAATGGCGAGTTCCAACCCCAGATATCCGCTCGCGGTGTGGCTTCTGTCATCGTACAATGACCACTTGGGAAGAACGGGCTGATCACCTGGCAAACCATTTCAAATTGGGCAAGACGATGGCTGATTGGGATGGAGACTGGGGCTTTGATCTCCCCGTTCTTCAGATTATCGAGAATGCTATCCCTCCGTGTAAGAATAGCAACTATTCAATCCTGCTGAGCTCTGCTAACGTCACAACAAGACATCATCGAAACCGAGCGCCATACCCCGTTTCCGTTCCAAGGAAGTCGAGCACCGGTTGAAACACCACGAAGTGCGTACGAGCTCATCAAGCTCGAACTCGCCTATTTCATGCAAAAGTATTTCGACAAGAATGGAAACATGCCAACAATCGAAACCATGCAACTGGATGCTTGCCGAATCATTCTAGCTTCAAAGACTGGTGCAGAACGAGAGGAGAAAAGTCAAGCATCATGGCTGCAGGATCTCATCTTTTCAAACCAAGACCTTCTCCAGAAGGCACGCCTGGGTTCGATACGGTCTTCTAGGGAGAGCAGGCTGTCTTCCATGAAAATCAACGGGAAGAAAGACTTGTTTGAGGGATGTGCCTTTGAGTCCCAACTCCAGGATTTCGTGTGTGCTCGAACCTCCGAAAACCCCGTCACCGATTACGAGCTTCAACAGGAGGCATGCCGCATTGTCGTGCACATAGAGAAGATATCACTCACACCTTCTGATTTTATCGCAACTTGGCTGGCTCGGCTCATACACTCCTCGACAGACTGGTTATCCCATTTCCGTCAACGGATGAACATTCCTCAAATCAGCGGAATCGATACTTCAAAGACGAAACTCTCCAGTGCATTCCATGACTATGCTCAGCTGGGCTTGGCAAGGGACATACAGACCAGGAGCAGTCCGGATCTAGACATGGGGATGGGAGGCCTACCTCCTCCCACTCTGGGGATGCCTTGCAAGGTGCGCCCACAAACCGAAGCCGACTTCTGGTTGTCTGCCTTTCACTCCTTTCCGGAACCCACGAAACACGCCCCTGTGCAGACAACAGCGACAATACTCCCTGACCCTGCGTCTTCAGATGGCAAGACAAGTGGAGTGAGCAACAGTGAAGTGATGCAACGGAGCAGTGATCAACAGTCCCTTCTTGATGCCCGCGCCATTATGATGAAAACAAACGGCTTCTTCCTAGGTGGCCCAAACTTCTATCGGTGGATTGCTGAGGAGCTTCACCGTTGGGCGATTGCCACCATGTCCCCTCACAATCCAGCTCAGCATGTCCCGACGGATGAGGAGATTCAGCACTATGCTCGCTGGATAGCTTACAATGAGTGAGTCAAGATTCAAATATCGGTGACCTTCTAGCTGACACTCTGTAGTGGCGATCCTCTCAATCAGACAATGGCAGATAATCCTTACTGGCTTGCACATTTCAAGCGAAAGACAGGTATTACAGGCAATGAATCAGGGGATAAAGAGACCGGATAAGGGGCGACCGCCGGGCTATATTCAAGTTGTAACTATATTCGTGCTTAATATCTACAGTAGCTCCAAGTTCAATTAGCATGCTGAACTTAGTGGAACGCAGCCTTTGAGCCCCTTCACCCCCCTCTCGAAGCGGTCGTCTTTTTGATGGTTTTAGGAAGACAAGTTCTTGAAAGGTACACACCCAGTGATTTCAGCTTAGACATGCTTCCAAAAGCTTCATAGTAAAGGTTATGGTAAAGGAACAGTCGAGTCCGATGGTGGACTTTTTCCAAACTTCAGATAAGGACATGAAACTTTCAAGTGCTCGACCATAGAGGTAGGAGACCTAGTACGCGACTCGCTTGGTTGTGGAATGAGGACGCCGCAGATGTGAGCTGAGATTGAGAGGGAAGGAAAAATCATACGTAGTCAGCGGCTCAATTTAATTAGATGAGGTGCTTGGAAGTTCTGTTGCGAATAGGTGCTCCAAATATGTTCACACTGAGTGTAAGCTATGAAAGCTAGGTACGACGAGGTTGAGTTGGGCCTCGGTGGGCTGAGATGAGGAACAAACCGGATCAAGTGTCTGACTAAGCTTTGATAGTGACGAGAGATGAAAGGCGGAAAAATGGTAAATAGACCTGATAAAACAATTTTTTCAAGTCAATTGAGTTCAATGCTTCTCACACATGGTTCATCTCTCTTTACAGCTTAATACTAGCAAAGTATGAGCTCCCAGAGCTCTTGAAGCTTCCGACGGTCGCCTTAGCAATCGCTTAAACGTGAAGAGTCGGAGCTGACCCGGTGGTTCGTGCAAAGTCACGTGCACCAAATTACAGCTCATCTGATTGGCCAATTCGCTTGCCCGGATGGATCCGTCCTCCAACTTCGACCCAAATCAGCCCATCCTCACAAATCCCTCGACAACACCTCTTCCCAGCCCATCCCGAATCATCCCCAAAGCTTCGACCCCATCGCCGGCGAATTCTCACCATCACAATGTTCCTGCAACGCTCCGCCATCGCCGCGGCCCGCCGCGCCGCCGTCTCCCCCGTCGTCGCCCGCACCTTCACCACCTCGTTTGTCCGCCGTACGCATTTTGCTTGCCCCGTCCAGCCAATGGCGATCGTCGTATGATGGCTGACTCTTGTTTTCTAAACAGGTGAGGCTTCCAAGCCTGCCACCCCCAAGGAGCAGGCCGCTGCCCTCGCCGGCTCTGCCGACAAGAAGGTCGGCGCCTACAAGACTCTGAAGGGTAGGTTTCGACAATTCCGCCATCGACAGCCTCAATCCGCGTCATACATAACCTCGGTCGACCCCCATCGTGACGGAACGCCCGCTAACAAGAATCCTTCCACAGAGGTCCGCAGCGAGGACGACCTCTTCGGTCCTGGTGCCCAGCCCGGCACCGTCCCTACCGATCTCGAGCAAGCCACCGGTCTAGAGCGTCTGGAGATTCTCGGTAAGATGGAGGGTGTCGACATCTTCGATATGCGCCCTCTCGACGCCAGCCGCCGTGGCACCATGGACGAGCCCATCGTTGTCCGATCCGCCGGTGACGAGCAGTTCGCTGGTTGCACCGGTTTCCCCGCCGACTCTCACAACGTTCACTGGCTCGGCGTAAGTCCCTGATCCTGCGATCCCGGACGGATGGAAGTGAATTGCTGACATTGTAACTCTGAAGCTCACCCGCGAGCGCCCCATTGAGCGATGCCCCGAGTGCGGCAGCGTCTACAAGATGGACTACGTCGGCCCCGAGGATGACCACCACCACCACCACCCTCCCGAGTTCGAGGAGCCCAAGACCTTTGCCGATTACATCAAGCCCGAGTACCGATACCGATAAATGCATTGCGCCGAGAGCCATTGAAGGGACGGGCCTGTAGTATCAGTGAAAACTAGACGGATGTGGATAGTGCCCTGGGGAGAGGTGTTGTTTTGTGTAGATTAGGGTGCTTATTCCCTGTGTCAATTTACTAGCTTCCAGAAGTTGATGTTGACAGTAATTGGACTGCGTGTATTGTGAGGTTTTAGCCACATCTTGATTGAAGCAATGCTTGGGTTCTAATGGATATCTTGAAGAGGGTATGTGATGTCATCCAACACGACATGACATGTTTCCAGGAGCCGATTAGGTCCCTACCCGAGGTGAGGTCAATGCCAGCCCTACCATCCATCTCAATTCCATCTAAAAGCTGCCTGGGTCCAAGTCTCACTAGCTGGCTTTGCCAAAGTGAGATGTGATCTCGGTCAAGATGAAAGCAGTCTCCAGGAGAAGAATGGTTCCATCGATATATCGTATCCAGAACGTTGATCGGCAATGTCGACCTTCATCTTCGGGCACCCTCGAGGTCATGGTGGTGTGATGGCATAGCCTCCCCGGCGGCCGCGAATGGGTCAAAAACATCGGCTGGGTTTCATCCTGGCTGCGCCTCCGTGTTGATGTAAAAAGTCGTATCGGTTCCACGTCCGTCATCTTCATCCCTCGTCCTCATCAAAACTCAGCTTGATCTTTTTGGCCTTCTTCTTGGGTTTCCGGTTCTTGACAGGCTCCTTATCAGCGTCCCCGTTCTTGTCCTTTTTGCCCTCAGCCTCCTTGTCAGCTGGCTCTTCAGCAGCTTCACCGATGACCTTTCCGACTTTGCGCTTTCGGCCACCGATGGCTGCCTTGCTCTCTGGTTCCTTTACCGTTTCCTTTTCTGCTGAAGAATCCAGTGGATGATTCGCAGACTCCTTGACTGTCCCGTCCTTGTCGACCTCCAAGTTCACCACGTTCCCATCCTCATCCACGACAAGAGGGACATCTTCAGCCTCTTCGCTACTAGACCGCTTCTTGGCTGACCTTCGTTGCGCAGCGAGAAGAGGATCAGGTCCAGTCGCCCCGGCAGCTTGAGCACGGAGGGCGGCAAGAAATGGCGGTGCCGAGTTATCGTAAGAGAGGTTCTTGGATGTTATTTTGGGAGGCATTTTTGTTGTCAGGTCAGACCAGAGGTTGACACAAAAGGAGTCGAGAAGCGCCTCAGCCAGGCAAGGTAAGATTTCCCCAGATTTTGTTTCTGATGCAAGCTGTGGTGCTGGTTGGACAGGATGCGAGCGACGTCAGCTGTCAGCAAGGCGGCTCTTTGTCAGCTCCTGTGATACCAAGATCTGATTATAGCCGCAGCCGCTCTCGGCGCACTCCACGCTTCCAAGATCCACGGCGCGCGTGCATGTGACGGCTTCTATCCGCTCCGCTCCGCTCCGTCCAAGTCGCTGGCCAGAAAAAAAATCTTGGATGCCCGTCCAATTCCGCCCTAGACTGTTATCAGCGATGGGCTTGCATGAGACACGTGGGGCAGCGCTAGCCACAGGTAGGCAAGGAGGCTTCTCGTCTGGCTGGCGAAGGGGAAAAAAGGGAGATTCGATTCTCCTGCTGTGAGAACCTAATCACAACTTCCTTCTCCTTGCAAGGGACAGAGACCAGCGCAATTCCAGCTATGCCGGGGTCGCGCAGGGGAGTACCGGACCGGGAGATACCAATATTCCGCCTTTTTAGGTAAACCTGCGGCCCCTGATTGGGCGCGGGCCTCTGTGCTGCAGGCGGTCTATTGGCCCACGGACTCCCCGTTCCCCCCTGTAGGTTCCAGGGATCTCAGAAATGTGGCTTCCAGTTTCCTTGGGTCTGGCATTGGATGGCAAAGTTAGCATCATGTTGCCGCTGTGGCCTCTGCACACATCATATCACCACCACCACCACCTTCAAGCATCAAGCATTCATTGCCTTGGCGCATCGCGGGTCCTGTCCCGAGCTTCCTCCCACTTCCCACTCTCTTTTCTCCCTCCCTTTTTTCGTTTCCCACCCTTCCGTTTGACTCTCCCACATTGCCTCCCGTAGGCCAAGACCACCACCCCCTTAGCTCCGTCCGCCGGAGTCGTCGTCCGTCCCGTCCTCACTCACATCCATCGCCGATTCTCCTTTGCTCGAGTCGCCAAGGGTCGCCCCACCGCCGCGTCAGTCAGTGACTTGCTTAGGTCGAGGAGTGGAAATCTTGGTTCAGGGAACGTGGTCCCTGCCGCTCGTTACTTATTCATTCCATCCATCACCGGCCAGCATCACGCATACATCTGTTGAGGTTCCGTTCCGTTGCCCGTACGAGATCCCCACGAACCCGCGTGTCTCAATCAATTTTTTTTCTTGTTGCGCATTTCGACGACGAGCCACGACCGACGACGACGAACGATTTACTTATCCTTTTGCGACATCTACAACTTCGAGCTTCTAATCTTCCCCTTGGACACATCCGACCTTTCCTGTCTCCCTGCTCCTTCGCCGGCTGTCGCAGGCGCCACGACACGGCGCAATTCATGTCCTCCCGACCTCAACTGCCTTCAATCTCAGAACCTGCCGCCGCGGTAGGCCCCTTCTCGCCATGGACCTGATTCGAAGGGCCACAAAGGTGGCTCCCAGCAAACCTCCTCTACAGCTTCCCCTCGACGAGAAGAGGGGCTCCAAACACAAGACCCTCGA
Organism: Fusarium neocosmosporiellum; assembly: GCA_006518225.1. Classification (NCBI taxonomy): domain Eukaryota; kingdom Fungi; phylum Ascomycota; class Sordariomycetes; order Hypocreales; family Nectriaceae; genus Fusarium; species Fusarium neocosmosporiellum. Next base: position 23,285 of record SSHR01000123.1, on the reverse strand, counting down.
CTCCCGCATGGCCTTTTTTCGCCGGCCGCTGCGGTTAAGGGGGAATTCTACCATTTCTGTGCCTCTGGGCGTTGTAATTTTCTTTCCTATGCTTGTTTTAATCCTCATCTTCATTCTCTTCGTCAGTCATCCCAGCTCTCCCGGGAGATTCCTGATACCAGGGGGCGCTGCCCCGGCCATGCGGTATGTCTGTCTGATCCCCAAAACTCTAAATCATCCACAACTGACGTGTCGTCACGACAGCAAAATCAGCGAAAAGTACGACAAGGTGTTTGTCGAGGGCTGCGCCCACCCCGACACCAGCCAGCCCCGAGCTAACGCTGCCTTTGTGATCCTCGCTCGAAACAAGGAGATCGATGGCGTCATACAATCCATCAAGTCGGTCGAGAGACACTTCAACAGATGGTATCACTATCCATACGTTTTCCTCAACGATGGCGACTTTGACGACAACTTCAAGGAGGCTGTTCGAAATTATACTTCAGGGGAGGTCGAGTTCGGCAAGGTCGGACCAGACATGTGGGGATTCCCTGACTGGCTCGACCCCAAAGTTGCTACAGAAGGCATTGCCAAGCAAGGCGACGCTGCTGTCATGTACGGAGGTCTTGAGAGCTACCACAAGATGTGCAGATTCTACTCTGGGTATGTCAAGAATGGAATGCTCACGGGGCTTCACTAACACTGATATAGCTTCTTCTTTAACCACCCTCTATTGCTCAAGTACGAGTGGTATTGGCGTGTTGAGCCAGAGATCAGTTACTTTTGCGACATCACATAGTTCGTCGCCTTCCTCCCAGTCTGCTTTTCTTCGGTTACTAACTTGGAACAGCGATCCATTCCTCAAAATGATCGAGCACAACAAGACCTACGGCTTCACCATTGCCGTCAAGGAACTCCGCGAGACCGTCCCCAACATCTTCCGATACGCCTCCGCCTACAAGCGATTGAACAATCTCACCTCCAAGGGTCTGTGGGAAATGTTTGTTGAGCCACCGGAGGAGGATGAGGACGCTCCTCAGGACAGCGATACTCCAGTAGCGGACAAGAGCTTGTGGGAGTCCTTCACCAAGAAGAAGGAACCTCTCGTGGATCCCGAGTCTATGGAGGGGGAGAAGTACAACATGTGTCACTTCTGGTCCAATTTTGAGATTGCCAAGCTCAGCTGGTTCCGCAGCAAGGAGTATCAGGATTTCTTCGAAATGATGGACCGGAGTGGCGGTTTCTGGATGGAACGAGTACGTCTTGTTGTCTCTCTTTTGAGATCCAATGCTAATAATTCGCAGTGGGGCGATGCTCCTATTCATTCTCTTGCCGCTGGCGCGTTGCTAGGCCCTCAAGATATCCATTACTTCCGAGACTTTGGATACCGACATACAACAATCCAGCACTGTCCTGCGAATGCACCGGGCAAGCAGCTCGCGCGAGAACCTTACCTAGAGAAGACGACATTCCCCGAGCGAAAACGATTCGAGGAGGACGACTACTGGGAACACTGGGATGACGTACAAGAAGGTGGCATTGGCTGCCGGTGTAGATGTGACACAGACGTTGTCGACGTGGAGGGCAAGGAAGGATCTTGTCTGGCTGAATGGGTCGACGTTGCGGGAGGTTGGGCTCATCCATATTGAGTAACCAGCAGCGAGTTGAGACCCTTCCGCCAGGTCCTCCTCAACTAATGTGGAGGAGTCGAATACCAACGGACACTAACAACGCTCCAAAGAGCATGAGCGAGTTTGTCCGGCATAATCAAGACGATAATACGGTCAGGGCCAGGATAAAAAGAGGAGTGGCGTTTTGTTTTAGGGCGGTGGCCTAGACCTCCTATTTGTTCGTCTTTTCGATCACAGGTCTCGTTCAGGATACTGGTCAGATTTGCACTTCTGGACACGGCACACGCATTGTGGGAATCTTGTTACAGATGAGGGCTGGGTGTCGTTATTTCTGATAGATTTGGGCTGCATTTTGGTACTCGGAAGCGAGGTGAAAGAGTACACTACATTGGGTGTTAATGATACATGGGACTGAGCGAAGACTCATTCCTGCAAATAACGGCCGCTTGGAAGCAGTGCTTTATTTAATACTTGTGTTAATAGCTCTTGTTCCCTCACTACTCGCTACCTTGTTTTACGGATCGCGACGTTAGTAGACATGGGATGGCATGCATGGACCATTCCCGATGATAATGCCTGCAAGCCTCAAGCCTCATGGGAACTACCGAACCGAAACTACGGTACCGTCCCTGCGGCTGACACGAAAAGACAAAGGAAGCCTTGTCATTGGCGTTGGTGTAGGTAGATTTGCCAGGGCTGATGGTGGCGTTGGAGGCCCTCAAGCTAACAAGCACCGCCTCTCAACACTGGCGATGAGTTCTGACCCACACAAAGAGGGAGGGTTGTCTAACAAGTCGAGTCCTATATAAGAGTCCTAGTTGCTGACCGTTCTAGGGGACTTGTTTAGATCGTCCAGCCCTCTTTTGAATGTCAAGACTTGCATCTTGCACCGCAATCTATTGTCCCTCTCACGCACGATGAAGACTTTGAGTCGTGTTTCCGAGTATCTCTTCGGCCCTTCAATCCCAACCCGGGAATCATGTGGCCGAACAGTGCAGATCATGTCAGATCTACATCTCGAGCTCAACCGGCAATACTCGACATTTGACTTTCCCGTCAAGGCGCCCCTGCTCGTCCTAGGGGGTGACATTGGCCGTCTAGTTGACTACGACATGTTTCTCCCTTTTCTCGCACGCCAGACCGCACGCTTTGAACGGGTCTTTCTTGTGCTCGGAAACCACGAGTTTTACGAGATGAGTTATGAGGATGGCGTGGAAAAGGCAAAGGAATTGGAGAAGGAGGAGGTCCTTGAGGGCAAGCTTGTGATCTTGGACAGGAAGCGATGGGACGACCCTGACTCGAAGCTGACTGTTGTCGGCGCAACGCTCTGGTCAAACATCCATCCCTCAGCAGCAGAAATAATCACGCTCCGGGTGTCAGACTACAAGCTCATCTCTGGATGGTCGGTCACCAAGCACAACAAGTGCCACGCCAAAGACCTCGCCTACCTTTCAACAACTGTCGCCGAACTCAACGAGCTCCCTCCAGAGTCCCAGCGCAACGTCCTCATAGTGACGCATCACGCACCCTGCGTACGAGGTGCATCGCGGCCGGAGCACGTCAAGGTTCCATACAAGACGGCCTTCTCGACAGACGTGCTTCAGGCTAGGGAGTTTATGCGTGGGGTGTCGATGTGGATGTTTGGACACACGCACTTTACCACCGAGTTTCAGAGGGGAGGCATCAAGGTCGTTGCGAATCAGAGGGGGTATGTCTTGGGTTACAAGGGCCCGACTTTGGAGGACACGAGAGGATTTGATGATGGGAGGGTTGTGGAGTTGTGATGAGGGTTATTAAGCCCATTATTGGAGTTTGGAGTTACATGATAAGGACTATTTAGGTAGCGGCTGGGTTGTTTTTTATCGTATATCTTCCCTAATTAACAATCCATTACTTAATGTTCTTCGCTTTCCCAAGATCAACGATCAAATACTCTCTCCTCACATCCAGCTATAGAAGCAATATCTTCTACGAGTGGGCACGGATTTGTTGAGTTCGAAGCAACATCCCCTAGGTGTAAATCATATAGCGCAAAGATACAGACAAGTTCTATCGACATCCCTATTTTCTTAAAATATTCCCTACAAACCAGATCACTCTATTCTTCAACATTTCTAAATTCGGCTTTCAGTATCCAGATTGTTAAGTCGAACTCTGTTCACAATGTCGTCAACACCAAGAGACGCACAGCACTAAGGGACTCAAAAACTTATGCCTCAGTTACCAATTTGAAGTCTCAAGAGACTTGATATGTTTTTCATTCCAAGCACGTTAACTATCATGAGCAAGGTTCTCTCACTATCATGCATCCACGGTGCTCCCACAAAGCTGTTGTGGCCTGAGGCACCAACAAACCCCAGACTGACATCCCGCTAACGCTCTCCAAAAAATTGGATGCTTCTGGTCTCGAGAGCGCCAGCATCAACCTCGAAATCTACGGCCACGGCGCCCTTCCCTCCCGACGATGCCTCCTCGAATTTCTCCCTTCAGCACATCCCTGTGCTGCAGAGCAACCGCCAATGCCCCCGTGTCGTCGCTGACCGCGTACCTCGCCGGCCTCTCCCTCCAGACCCGCAACGCTTCCATCCTCAGCAGCCTCGCCAACAACCCCGGCGCCATTCACAACAAGAAGAGAGTCGGTCGCGGTCCCTCGTCCGGGCACGGAAAGACGGCTGGTCGTGGTCACAAGGGTCAGAAGCAGCATGGAAAGGTCAAGCCTTGGTTCCAGGGTGGTCAGACACCTCTGATCGTCAAGCACGGCCGAAAGGGTTTCAGCAACTTGTGAGGATGCCCACGCTCTCTGCAATCGAGAGATGCAAGAAACCGGAAGAAACAAGATCAATTGACTAACACACCAGCAGCCGAGCCCCTCAGATGTCAGAAGTGAACCTCGACCAGATCCAGGCTTGGATTGACCAGGGACGACTCGACCCCACAAAGCAGATCACCCCCAAGGAATTGATCGAGTGTGGAATTGTCGGCACCATTAAGGATGGCATCAAGGTGCTGTCCCGTGGCGGAGATAGCCTCAAGCAGCCCATTGATGTAATGGTCTCTCGCGCCTCGGCTGGTGCCATTGCCGCGATCGAGGGCGCCGGCGGCAAGATCCTGACCCGTTACTACACCAAGCTGGCCATGAAGCGACTTCTAACGGGCGAGTCGGTCAACACAGACAAGCCTCTGCCCCAGGGCAAGGAGCACGTCGAGTCTGTGGTGGCCGCAGCCCGCGAATCCCCCTTCCGATACCGGTTACCCGACCCTACCAGCCGTGAGGACATCGAGTACTACCGTGATCCCGCACACCGAGGATACCTGAGCCACCAGCTGGCGCTAGGCGAGTCGCCCAGTCTGTACTTTAGGGTGCCAGGAGTGCACAAGATCAAGAGCGAGGTCAAGAAGGAGAACAAGGTCACCGAGGAGACGCTGTTCTAAGGGCGGGGGACAAGCATGTCGGAGAAGTGTATTATACCGACCCAAGTACGATGATGACTTGGATGTGATAACAAGCAATGTACAATCAATTGAACCTTTTCAAGTCATGGATGGTCTCTCAAGTCTCTGTAGCAGTGCGTGATATCAGCCACAGGTTTGACAGGTGTGGCGTTGGGTGCCTGCCTGTTTCGGCGGGTTGATGCGCATGTAGGTACGTACCGATGATGCTCCACAGGAGCTCTGCCCCAAGTTGATGTTGCAGCATCCAAGTCTTCTCCACCCTGGAATGACTTCACCAACCTCCCCGGTTGCCTCTCAATTCGCGTTCGTCTTGTCATTTTAGCCGCTGTATGGTCTACTGGTTGTTCCACATCACCTGCAGTTGCTTTTTATCTATTTTACGGCCGATTCTCTCCGAGTAGAGCTAGGGCCGTGTTGTAACATTCACCCGCGGCTTTGATTACGCCTCGCTTCCCACGACGGGATCTACAACGCTCTACGAGTATCGCTACAGTACCGATCGACATCGACGAGGCTGATACGCGTCGCGGTACAAAGACGAAAGACTGACACAGGCGACACCATCCAAAGTCACGATGTCCCTGTTTGGAACATCGCCGACTGACGACAACCCTGGATTGGGCTCGTCCAGTGGCCCGACTCGTGGCGGTAGTGCCGGCCTCTTCGATGACGATGTCCCATCAAGGCCATCCTCCAACAGTCTCTTTGCCGACGACGATGGCCCTCACGGTTCGCCTTGGGGCATGCCCTCGCCGCGCAAGCCGCAGAGCCGCGCCGACCTGATCCGCAACCTCCTTCCCGCGAGCGATGTGCCCGACACCTATATCGAAACCTTCGACACGGTTGTGCGCGAAGATGGTACCAACGGCCGGGTAACAGCTGGAGGCATCGCAAAGCTCTTTGCCACAGCAAGACTCGGTGCTGATGCCCAAGCTCGCATCATGTCCCTCGTGGCTCCTGGCGGGGGAGATGTGACGCTGGATCGAAACGAGTTTAATGTGTTGTTGGCGCTGGTAGGCTTGGCACAGGAGGGCGAGGTCATCAGCCTTGATGGTGTTGATGAACGACGGCGACGTGAGTACTTTCTTTCTACATGTCTACACTTGTTTTCCGGTAGCACAATGTCATTTTCAGGCACAAACAGCTCGCTGGGCCCTGGGCGATTCGCTGTCTTATCGTCGGGGCCATGTCATATCACATCAGTGCTTGCATGTCCCCCGGTTGGTGGAGACACTACCTGTACAGCTAATAACTCATTTCCATTACAGACCTCCCACAACCCAAGCTTGCCGGCCTTACTGCAGAGCCCGTCCTGCCGCCAGTTACTGAACTTTCTGCGAAGCCTCCTCAGACGCCTCCGAAAGACACGCCGGTTCAGCATACGCCGCCTATGCAGGTACAGCAACAACCCAAGCAGTTCCGACCGGCCATGGACGACCCCGAAGACGACCCGTGGGGCAGCCCGGACATGCACAAGGCCCATCATCACGGACCTCCCAGGTCCAACGGCGCCCAGAGCCACAACACAAACGGCCATACAGGCTTTGGCGAGACACCTCCGACAGCGGAAATCGCTGCTCCGGCTATTGCGCACATCGCATCGCCTCCTGCCGCGCCCCCGAATGGCGGAAGACAAAATAGCAGCAACTCGGTGACGACGCCTAGCGGCTGGGGATATTTCGATGGACACAACACTGGTGTAGGCGGCTTCGGCGAATCTCCAGCTGGACCCGTCCAAAATCCTTTTGGCACCGCGCCCGATCCCACGTCCAGTACGCAGGGTCCTCCAGGCCTTCCGCATCATACGAGCAGCGGCAGGACCGGCCACAGCTTGGAGGAGAACGTTGTTGTTGTTCTCATGCCAGAGAAGGAGGGCATGTTCATGTTCCAACACCACAACTACGAAGTCTCTAGTCTGCGTCGCGGCAGCAAGGTCATTCGTCGATACAGTGATTTTGTCTGGCTACTGGATTGTCTACACAAGAGGTACCCTTTCCGGGTACTTCCTCTTCTACCGCCCAAGCGGGTGGGTGTAAATGGCAGTCATCTCTCAAATGACGGCGCCTTTATTGAGAAGCGAAGAAGGGGGCTGGCGAGATTCTTGAACGCTCTTGTCAGACATCCCGTCTTAAGCCAAGAACAACTGGTCGTCATGTTCTTGACGGTTCCTACAGTAAGTTGACGAAACCTTAACGTGTTTAGCTTTCTGCTGAAGCTAATATAAGGATCAGGAGTTGTCTGTTTGGCGAAAGCAAGCTACCATCTCCGTTCAGGACGAGTTTACCGACCGAGCACTGCCTCCAGGCCTTGAGGACTCGTTGCCGCCTACGCTAGAGGAGTTGTTTGTGCGAACTCGGGCTGGCGTCAAGAGGTCGGCGGAGCTTTACATCAATGTGTGCAACATTATGGATCGCCTCGTCAAGAGAACTGAAGGCGTGGCAGCTGACCACGCCCGAATCGCCTTGTCCCTGGCATCCCTAACTGAGGTATCAGGGGATACGTACGCAACCGATACCAACGAAGTTCCTCTCCTCAACGATGGGCTGGTCGCCATGAGCAAGCATCTACGGACGTGCCAGGCGTTGATGGAGGACGAGAGCCGAGGCTGGGACGAGGGTGTGCTGGAGGATCTGAAGCGCCAGCGAGATGCCCTTGTGAGCGTGCGTGAGATGTTTGACCGACGAGAACGACTAGACAAGGACAACATCCCCTACCTGGAGCGGAGAATTCAGACCAACGAAGCCAAGCTCACCAACCTAAGGTCGAAGCCGGAGGGTACGGTCAAGGCGGGCGAAATTGACCGGATAGCAGAGAGCATTATCAAGGCAAGTTTGATGATTATCCCATTTTCTGCCACTGCAACTAACACGCTGTATAGGACAAGGAGTCTATTGTTCAACAACATAACCGATCCATCTTTGTCAAGGAGTGCCTCCGCGACGAGCTCATCACGTTCCAGACAACGCAGTACCACGTCAGCCGATGGAACCAGGACTGGGCGGGCGAGCGAGTTAAGTATGCCGAGATGCTCGCCGACAACTGGCGGAGGTTACTGGATGAGCTCGAGGGCATGCCACTGGGTGACTAGAGCCCGCCAGAGAGCCATCGGGCCTCACAGATATTTGGGGATGTTAGAGGTCGAGATGCAGAATCGCATTGGAGGGAGATAGCATGGTAATCGGTGCACCTCTTGGGTGGGGATGATGGTCAGAGTTGCGTATATGGTTTCAGGACGCTTTGCACACGAAGAAGCATGGGTGGAGATGCATTTGTCATGGGGGAGACGAGAGAGAAGGAGAAGTGTGTTGATGTCTGTCTGCGCGATACCCTTCGTTCGTTTTGCTGGGGTTTTTTGAAATAGTCTTGGATGAGTTTGTCGTTTTCAATAATAGAGTCGAGGTCTATCTGTCATGTATATATCCATTACCAAGCAGTCATTCATAGCTGCATGTTGGGGTTCTTGACTCAGGGGGGAACAGGTTTAGCCAGAGCAAACTTTGTCTCGATAATGTTCATTTTCTCATTCAGTTTTTTGTTTTCCAGATATCCTGCCCAATCCATAACCCAAAGTACATAACTACATATATAGACATCAACATTCATTGCTCGTCGTGTGTGTCAGCTTTTTACCACTGATCAGTAACGGCGCCGTGGCTGGCGTCTCCAACCAACTTGGCATACTTGGCCAAGACACCTCTTCTAACTCTGGGCTCGGGAGCCTTCCACTCGCTCCTCCGCTTCTCCATCTCGGCGTCGGTAATGTCTACGTCGATGCGGTTCCTCACGGCGTCAATGGTGATGACGTCGCCGTTCTTGACGAGAGCGATAGGGCCTCCGACCATGGCCTCGGGCACGACGTGGCCCACGATGAAGCCGTGGGAAGCTCCGCTGTATCGGCCGTCCGTCACGAGGGCCAGGTTGGACAGGCCGGCGCCCATGATGGCTGCAGAAGCCTTGAGCTGCTCGGGCATACCGGGTCCGCCCTTAGGACCCTCGTATCGCACAATGACCACCAGGTTTCCGTCGTCGCGCTTGATCTCGCTGTTTGCCAGCGCGGCAGAGAGCTCCTTTTCGCTGTCAAAGACGCGCGCCTTGCCGGTGAAGGAGAGACCTTCCTTGCCCGTGATCTTGGCGACGGCGCCGCCGGGGGCAAAGTTGCCGCGGAGGATGCGGATGTGGCCGGTGGCCTTGATGGGGTCCTCGAGGGGGCGGATGATGTCTTGGCCGGGGTCCAGACTGGGCCAGTCGGCGACGTTCTCGGCGAGGGTCTTTCCGGTGATGGTCATGATGCTGCCGTCGAGGACGCCGCGGGCTACGAGCATCTTGATGACGGAGGGTGTACCACCCACGTTGTAGAGGTCCTCCATGTAGTACTTGCCACTGGGGGCGAGGTCTGCGAGGAAAGGGGTGCGGTCACTGGCGCGCTGGACGTCGTCGAGGGTCAGGGGCACGCCGGCAGTGTTGGCCATGGCGAGGAAGTGAAGCACACCATTAGTAGAACCGCCAAGGATCATGGTCAGTACGAGGGCGTTTTCAAACGACGCTCGAGTCATGATGTCGCGAGGACGGAGATCCTTCTCCATAGTAGTTCGAATAACCTGGGCAGCACGCTCACACTCACGTCGCTTCTCGGGAGACTCTGCAGGATATGAAGATGATCCAGGGAGCGTGAGACCCATGGCTTCAATGGCAGTGGCCATGGTGTTTGCCGTGTACATACCACCACAGGCACCAGCTCCAGGACAGGCATGCTTCTCAATATCATCCATAACATCGGAGCTGTTACGGCCGGGGGCGCCGGGGTCCGTCTTTGCGTGGAGGCGGCCATAGGTAAAGGCACCCTGAGCCTCGTAGCAGGTGCTGATGTTGATAGGCTTCTCAAGGAGGTTAGAGTGACCCTTGCGGATGGTGCCGCCGTAGATCATGATGAAGGGCCGGTTGTGGCGGGCGGCGGCCATGACGGTTCCAGGCATGTTCTTGTCACAGCCGGGGATGGAGATGTTGGCGTCGTGGTGCTGGGCGCAGGTGACGGACTCGATCGAGTCGGCAATGATCTCGCGCGTCTGGAGGGAGAAGCGCATGCCTAGTAGCAATTAAGCCCGCTAGTTCCTGTGAAGAGTCCCAAGAAGCTCAAAAACTCACCTTCACCGCCCATGGTGATTGCGTCTGACACGCCGATGGTGTTGAACTGCCATCCGAGCATGCCCTCCCTCTCCACGGCCGTCTTGACAATCTGACCGAGGTCAAGAACTAGGTTTTCGTGTAAGTGCACCTTGCCGATGTGAAGCTTTTAGGCCGTTGGTTTTTCCATCTCACTCACGATGAGTACTGCGAACAAGACAAGGTTAACACGACCGGTAAACGCCAATGGCTGGATATTTTAATCGCAGAGCATCAGAGACTCACTTGCAGGGGTTGCCCTGCCACCAGACGGTCGCGATGCCGACCTGGGGCGCGTTCTTCATCTTGTCCTTGTTGGGGACGCCGGCTCCGTAGAGCATGGCCTAGACAGCTTCAGCCCCGAGACTTCCTTGCAGAAAGACCGATTGAAGGCCATACCTGAGCTCCGGGATAGTCATGCTCACGAGTGACCTTTGTGGACCAGCGGTTGAGAGCTCCTCCGGGAGGCAAGCACGGGAAGGGGATGTAGTCGCTGGACTGTTTGGGATCGTGGGTGGGGACGGGGCTGACGTCGGTAGCTTGCTTGTCCGCCATTGTTGACAATGGAAAAGATGTTGCACACTCTTGAGAAACAAAACAAGAACAAACTAGAATAAAAAGAGTTCAAATATTTTACGGTGTGCGGCTGAAGAAGTGTCGGTGGTTAGATATGTAGGTACTAATAATGCAAGTCTTTTTTTGCGATGTCGGAGGGTGGTGGGAAAAAGGGTGATGGTGACACAACGTTGCAAGTAAAGATTCCGTCAGCCACGGACAACAAGGTGACAGACAGTACAGACAAATGACGAAAGAGAGGAGGAGTAGGGAAGAGAGAAAAAATTGAAAAAATGTGGTGCGAGTGTGCGACTGACGTGCGTCGTTAGAGCGTGCCTCTCTCTGCCGGCAAGCGGAGGTTCAAGGGAAACAGCACAACGAACAGTCATGTTTAAAAGGCGGGCGTGTGCATTTCCGACCTTTTTAGCTGCTGCCAATGGAAGTAGCTAACAAAAACTTACCTTGTGATTGACCAAGTGGCTAAGCAGAAACGGGCTCGGGGCAAGTTTCCAAGGTTTTTTTTTTTGGGCGGCTTGGGCTTGTGCTGTATGTAGGTGCTGATATCACCCTGTGGAGAACAAGAAGCCTTTTTTTTTTTTTTTGTCTCGGGAGAATCGTATGTCTTTGTCGAAATTTTGGGGGAGCACCAGATAGGGTAGAAGCGGTTCATCAAGGTATTGAACCTTGAAAGGAAAGATATCAAGTCTTGTGAAACGACAAAAGATAGAGAGACCAAAAGACCAATGGATCCATCTCGAGTAATCCATTCCTCCCCCAAGTCTCCATTGCTTCTACCGACTGACTGCCCCAAAATCCCCACCCGCCACCAGTCCTCATCGAATACCAGGCGTCGGCTTAGCAATTACCCTGACCGCAGAGGCAAGGTCACGGGCTTGCGGTAAAGACTGGGGACCTGCTAAGTTCGTGTCTCCTCTCTCTGTCTCCATCTTCAGCTTCTCCTCCCCTCTTCAAGGAACAGGGATAACGCACACGCGAGAGAATGAGGGGGAGGGGGAAAGAGGGTGTTCTTCTTGTTCTCCTCTCAGCAGCAGTAGTAGGTAGTTAATAGCCCAGACGGAAATCCTTCTCCTCCCATGGCCGGCCTCAAAATGTCGCCAGCGGAATATGCACGTGTCCCAGAAGGTGACCATTACAGATACCTTGTTCGGCATCAAAAACCCATGTCCCCGGCCGGCCAGCGGAGCCTCCTCCTCCTCTCCCTCTCCCGAATGTCCCGGCCCCGGACCCGCGACCCGAACCTCGGAATCCATTATTCCCCCCAACGGCCACTCCCTCCCAAACACGGGAATCCCAACCCGAGATTTGTTATGCTGACGTTTTCTCTTGTTTCGTTTTGTAAATGATCGGCTGTCTCATGTATATGAAATGGAAACGACGCATCTATCCGTGTTGCGTGCATGGACGGCAGGCAGAAAAAAAAGGAGATTACAGTGGAGGAGAGCTGTCAATTAATGCAGCAATCAGCTCTTGCTTGGGGACCAGATAGCAGAGATGCATCCGCGAGATGCAAGACGCCCGCTAGTAGCACTCTAGTGTCCGCCATCACAGTGGTCCGTCACGTCAGATAGACATGTGCCATCTGGTTCCATTCATGCAGCCTCATCCTGCTGCTCGCTGCATATTGAGCCGACCCCCGTATGTACAACTCACTCATTGACAGTAAGGCATAGATGATCATCCTCTTCCACGACAAATCCATGCTCTTGATGCGAGCAAACCATTACCGACTCTACTCTACTGTACATCGCACAACTGCCTGCCCGGGCCTATCACGATCTCGAGTAGCCTCAAACAATCCCCTCCCACTCGCTGTATGTACGCCGATCCAGTTTCACCTTGGCTCTACATCACATCATCTCACGTCACATCACATAAAGAGAAACGAAACTAAGAATGGAGAACAAGATCAATAAAATTATAGCCCATACGCAGCTTTCACCACTGAGCAGGGTAAATCCATCTATCTCGCTCCCCCACAAACCCCCTCCCTCCGCCCAGCAAAAAAATAATAGCGAGGCCGAGCGCTAGAGCATTGGCTGTTTTTCATCACCGTAATTTCATCAGTCCTTAACAAGAAACAAAGATCGGACTGTACATGTAAGGAGAAGATTGCTGAGAAACAAGGCCAGAAAACGGGTGGTAAAAAAACGCGCAGAGACAACACAATGTAAAACAAAGGTGATCCTAGACCCTCTACCGCAGGGATCTGGTTCTGTACTTCAAGCAAAGGACGGAAGAAAAGGGCTGTAAAAAGAAGGCTTTCTCCTCCCCCATCCGCGACATCTGCTCTTCATGTCGTGTAGCAGATGCCGTGTCAAACCTCCTTTTTGTATCCCACCTCATGAGATTGGAATCCCACCCACTAGACAATAAGTACTTTAGTTCATAAGAGAGAAAAGTGATAAGAGAGAAAGGCAGAGCATAAAAATGAAGGGAAGTGTTTTGGGTTTCGTGAAATGAGTGCGGGCCCAAGTGGAATGCCCATGTTCCACGTGTCGTGTAGACCGCAGAATGTATGGCAGATGTGCCGTGTCGTTTGAGTTTGACTCTCAGAGTATGAGAGAGCAACCATGCCATGAGGGAGAAACGAAATGCGAAAAGCAAGAGGCGTATATTATACATAGGGGAGAAGACAGCAGTATGTGTCTTCACCCCCTCCTCATTCTTATTACCTGCCCCGAGATGAGGATCATGCAGACATAAATGATCATGGCGCTCAGTGAGCTATTTGCATCATGCCAAATCGCTCCTCTTCCAGCCGCCTGACCATATCCCGATCCCGGGCGGTTCTGGGGTCGGCGTCGATGCCGAGGATCGACGAGATGCGTGTCTTATCCTGGCCCTTGGACTGGGTCTGGTTCTGCGCCTCCTTCTCAGCGTTGCCCGGGCTGGAGATGGGAGTGATTGGCGTAATGGACGAGGGGCTGCATGTGCCCGTCTTCCAAGCCTGCTCCAGCACAGTTGGGGAGACGTTGGGGCCGTACTCGTTGGCGATTGTTGTCCAGAACGACGCGCGGTGAGCAGAGTAGATGGCGTGAAGGCGGGAGAGGTCGACGTGGGCAGCTGTGTGAGCAGGCGCCGGGGAAATACCGGAGCAGTCGAGGCGGAGGGGAGGTGTTGTTCGGTGATGCGAGGCTGCGCGGTGGAAGGGGGCAGGCATCGGCACGGGGGCTTCGGTGGCCGGGGAGGCATATGTCGAGACGGGAGGTGGGAGAGGCATACCCGTAGGCTTGGGCAGGATGGAGGGCAGCCTTGGTACCTCGCCAGGGCCGACGATGCTGGGGAGTTGGATGTGGTTGCCGTGGAGGGCGCCGCTGATGTTGCAAGGAGGAGGACTGTAGCTGCGAGAGCTGCCGGGAGGGGAAGCTGAGCGGGAGACGCTCTCCCGGGCTGGGCTCGCGGTGCTCACTTGCACGGCGGGTGAGTGGTCGTTGGAGGCTCCGGATGATGAGACGGAGGCGGCACGCTTGTTGCGTCGGTTGCTGCCATGAGAGAGCTGGTGATAGTGAAGCCGGCACGCCAGCTCAGTCTTTTTGAGATGGGCAGCAATGTACTTGTAGGGCATCTTCTGAAGGCGAGTCTGAATGAGATATGACTCCTGCATATTGTGTTAGCAGCCGATATAAGTCAACTATGGTTGGCTTCATCTCACCTCCTCGTCACTCCAAGCACGTCCACCGCCAGTCGACGAAGCCTTGCGGCTCTTTGTGACGCCGTACTCGTGGCGGTCCATGGAATCCCGCGAGGGGATGTAAGGCGCAGCGGCCTGAGCTATCTGCTGAGAAGGCATGCCTGAGCTCGAAGGGTTCCGTTGCTGAATGAGTGGTTGTTCCTCAAGAATCCGCAAATGGGTATCGTTAAAAATAGTGGATGGAAAAAGTCGTCGCTTAGTTCTTCAAGAATCGAAGGCGTTGCTGAAATGAATCTTGATATAGAAGGCCAGCCGTGTTTGTATGGTTCGACCACGCAGAGGGAGATACTCGAAGCGATCGCAAATCGTCCGACGAGGTAAGGAAGGAAAGCCGGATGTGCTGTGTAAAAACCCGCGAGATTATTCCACTCGAAAAAAAATACAGACACCGGAAGAATCCAAGAATCGAAACTGTTCAGTCAAGGAACAGGTCGGGGTATATGGTGGTTAAAATGGTGAAGTAGAAAAACCGAAAAGTGTCGGTTTTGGTCGTTGGTGTTATACCGTTGTCAAAGGAGTGTCAGCAGCCAAACCAGTTGGTCCGATATTGGTGATAATGAGCGTGATGGGACTAGCTGCCAAAAGAGCAAGTTCGGAGAAGAGAAGAGACGCAACAGCGTTTCTCGTAAAAGAGAACAAGAAGAGAAGAAAGAAAAAACGTTGATGGATAGAGGATAACAACCCAGGTGAAGAAGAAGGAAGAAGAGAAGGAAGGAAGGGATTCAAGTAAATAGATGGGAGGGGCAAGTGGTGTAATAATAATCGCTTCCTTCCTTCCACGCCAGCCCAGCCCACAGACCAGACGCACTCCAGATACAGTACCTGTCTGTATGCCCTTGCACCTTAATCAATCAACTACAGAACCTAGCCTAGCCAGGTACCTGCGTCTAGGTGCGCACGCGTCTTACTAACTGCCCGACGGCAAAGCAGCAATAAAAGTGGTCTCCTCGGGGCCCTGGGGGGCAGATTGCAACGGCCACGACGGTGGTGATGGTTCGGACCAGGGCCAGGGGTACCCTCCCCCGTCACATCTTGTGAGAGGAGGAGGTTCCAGGCCACCCCTGTCCGCCAGGCTCGAGGGCATTGTGCTGCAAGAAAGCAAAACATGGCCCGTCATGGGAAACTTGTGACAGATTCACCCATCTGACGCTTGCCGTCTGGGTTCCAAAACCACCGGGGCATCTGCTAGCCAAGGAGCTACAGACAGCTAAGAGACGGCGTCGCCAGAAGGCGCTACTCTTCTGTAACAGTAGACGCTGGGAGAGACGTTGAGAAACAAAACTAATACCCACGGTGTGTCTTGGAGAGAGGCGCACACACACAAGAAACGCCACCGATGACAATGGCTTCCCACGCCCCCGGTGAGATCTATCCAAACAGGAATCTGAAGCGAACCATCCACCGCAACCGCAAACACGCCCCAAGCGAGCTCCATCCCGCCGTCCATCCCCTCCAACGCCATCGTTCTCTTTGCAGTAGGGCCCAGATTTGTTCCTCGACAACCCTTGCCCGGCAAAACGGTCACCACCGCTCGTAGCGTCCCGCCTCAATCAAAGTTTCGTCCCACCCCTGGTCCCCCATTACCACCTCGTACTACGAGAGAGAGAGAGAGTCAGACAGACTCAACAGGCACGAACGATCAACTCGAATCAACTCGACAGACAGACAGGCCTGAGCTGTGCGAGGCTCTTTCTGTCTCCTTTCCTTAGCATCCGATCTCACAAGAGAGGGGCCACCGTCAGCCGTTAGACCATCGTGCCAGAAGTTCTCCAGGGTTCTCTCCTCTCCGTCATCTGCATTAGGAACTCTACATCACTCTCACACCCCCCGGTTCCCGTTCCTGTTCCTGTTCCTGTGTCTGACAGACAGCCGCCCTCTTTGACGGGCGGGGGTGGTTGTGTTGCACCCACCTCAGCTTCAGGTGCACGCGCTCGCTCGCGCGGTAATATGTGCTATACTGTAGTAGCCTTGCAGTTGCTGTATGTACGCACAACAAAGCACAGCACAACAACAATAACAACAACAACCTGCACCCAGCGAGCCTCTTCAGCCCCCAGTCAAGGGGTGTTCGCTATCGGATAGCCTTTTGGGTTTGCACCTCGTGGTTTAGCACATCAGCAAGAAACGGGGCACCCGTCCATCGCGCCGCCTCCAGGATCCTCTTGAGGACCGTGACTCCCCTAAGCCACCCCGACGGGCTCGTACCTACAGTAGTTCATGAGCCTATCTGGGCCCGGGTGTTGGAGATAAACGCGATCCAAGGCCACTAGTTTTCTCTGGAGCATCTCAGCAGGAATCCAGCGTCGCAGCCGCTTGCGAGTTGATGTGAGAAAGCACACAGCACAGTAGCATCAAGGGATGAAAGGGTCCCCCTATGAACCAGGACCCAACTGTTTGGGTTGAGGTGGTTCCATCGAAACAGTGCTTCCTTCGTCGACTTGTTTCCTCGGCTCGGCTGAGACGGGTCTTGTATGTTGGTGCTGGGCGGGTAACCTTGTCGTCCAGGGCTCTTCGTGATAGGTGGGCGCAAGATATGCCGTCCAAACGACACGCGCACTTGTTGTGATGCGCACATACCAGATGCCTCCATTCAGAACTGCTGCGGGACAACAAGCGCCCGTCTAATTTCAATACGGTTTGCTTGCGCCTCTATCTCTAACGTTGTGAGGGAGTCATGAGTTGAGGTTCAGTGTTCACTGTCTCTCAACCACCCCTTTTTCTTCTCCCATCCTCGCCCGTCAAGCCAGTCATTACCCTCTAATTGGCAGCCTCTTCAACTTTTTCATCCCGTCTCTCTCTCAACTGTCCGTCTGTTTCGCATACAATACCCGGCCCACTCCAGCTGCTAACTAACCTTTCGCCGCTTCCTTAGCTTCCGCTGTGCCCCCCAGGGTCAGGGATCCCCCCTTGAAACCCACTAACGCACTGGCGTAATTTCACCTCAGTATCAGGGATCAGTCCAAAGACAAGACCGTTTTGCAGGCCGTGGGGCCCCTGTGCTGATTGGGTGGATGCCAACGTCTCCTCTAGCCAAAAGGCCTGTCCAGCCAGCCTTGGCTCTGGGGACGTCTTCTCGCCAAACCTTGGGATACGATGTCTTGCTCCATCGACATGTCCACTCTCAGCTTCGACTCAATTCCCTTTGGGGTTGCTGGTCCGCGGCACGGTCAAGGAGAAGTGGAGGATGTGCCGTGCATGGTCAGGGGAAGAGCATGTGCTATCGACCATGGAAACATATTCCCCCCCAGAGACGAGAGACGGAGAAACATGGAGGAAACGCTGGCGCCGAAGCGAGACGAGACGCCTTCAATCCGGCACCTGACGGTTCTTGATTCGATGGCGACGTGATTCGTAAACCCGGGCACTCATCTGTCTATTCTTAGAGCCCCGGCTGGCGAAAACACTACGATGGCAAGGGATGGGCAGCGACCGTACAGCGGTGAAGGGGACCATGTAACGAGGTGTTGATGTAGCTTGATCTCCCCTGGCTAGAGATCTTCGTCTTGCAACCCATGCATATAGCTCTTGTCTAAGATGCACTAGCTGCAGCCATTGGTCCTGGGTCGGCCGCTCCCAGAGTTGCTGTGGCGCCAAGCAAAACTCTGAATGCCCTCAAAGTTGCTGACACGGAGGTCTTACACAGTAACGTTAGGGAAACACACCGTCGACCTTCGGATGGCAGGATTTCCGAAACTCGGATGCGGCTGTGCCGGACTTGACAGGAGGCGTAGTGAGTCCGGATAGCTGTAGTTCCTGTATGAGGCTGAAGCAGCGATCAAACGTGCAGAGATCTGAAACTACCAGATGAGATGCCGAGGCTGGGGAAATGTTTGGAGGCACCACAGTTTCAATGTAGATGTTTCTGTAACCTCGCTTCGAGCTTCACGTCGTAGTTCATCTGGACTACTTGGGAGGAGGGCTATAAGACGCCATCGTGAGTGTTTGCAAAGTTGGTGATCTACCCCTCAGGACAACCCGCGGTGTTTCAGGGGTTTCTTGGGCGCGTCGGCCTGCAGTTGAAACTGACAGCTTTCAGGTGTTGGCTTAGCGAAGGAGTTGTTTGTTGACAACTGCGGAGTGGCTGGCCAACTGGTAGTCTCGGACTCGCCGTTGTGTGGTGGTGACTGTCATGCCGAGGGCTTGTAACCCTCTATCCATACTGCATGCTCCGGCATCGAGTCTACCCGAGTTTGGTTCGTCAATCTGTGTTTCACTCGCTCGGGAAACCGCAGTCAATAATGCGCAGGGTCGATGTTCCAATGGATACTCTGCGATAGCCGCTTCCGTGGCGGCATGAAACACCATTGAGTTGTTTGAGATTCTTCAAGCCCAGCCTTAAGTCCCCGTACCCATCGTTATACTACCGGCAGGGTCGCATCGCTTGGCCCTATGGCAGCAAAGAGGTTGTAGTCGTCCCAATTGGCAGCCAGTTCTGCGACCAGGGTGGTTTCATCCCACGACTCACGGGGTCGACGAGTTTCGAAACTTGCAGCTTGTTGGAAGTGGCATAAGGGCCGACGTAGAGTGGTCTCGAGGTCTTCGTATCAGGCTTACAATCTCCTCGTATAGGTGAACCTGATGCTCTGGTGCTCGGAATCTATTTCCCCGATATATTAAGGCATGTGGGCTTGTTATGTTTCGATGGAGTGTGCCCCGTGCTTCTGCACATGTCGACGTGGGACATCAGGCCATGTGGATGACAAGCGTGTTTCGAGGCGGGGATCGGCACTCCGGCGAGAGAAGGTGGAGGAGACGAGGGAGCGGATGCCGGATCGTCATAGCAGTCGAAGTTGGCCATGTTGGCCTTGTCCTAGGGCATTTTGAGTAGGGTTGACAGTTGCATTTGCTTTTGAAAGTGATTTCTGACAATGGGCACTCGAAGGCTGAAGTTACCCTAGACACGTGCGCGACGATGGTAGCACCAATGTATTTTTTCCCAACCTTCATATCGGATGGCACTGGTCAAGGTTTATGCGAGACGATGTTCACGATGGAAAGGCCGAGCGTGAAATAACATGTTGCGAACATTGTTGGCGAAGTGGAGTTGGCAAGCACAATAAGATCGCTCAGGACATGGTGTCGGGATGAATGAAGAGGAAAAGGACGATTTGGCGTGTGCGGGGATGGCTGGTCATCTGGGGAAATAAACGACTGAGTAATCGGCCACTTTCAATGGATTAAGCCGCAAACGCAGGAACACAAGCTTAGAAGTATCAGAATTCGATGCAGAATGCCATCGACGTCGCATGGAGGTTAGGAGTGTCGGCCCCAGTCCTGAGGAGGGAGAGACTTGAGAGGTACACGAGTTGAATGTCACGATCTTAGCTCGAGACGCGTCCAGATTGCCGGGTACCCGTTGTACCTCCTCCCTCGCCGACTGGGACGCTGGGTGGAGAATCCGGGCAGATCCATCCTCCTGCGAGATGCGGCTCTGAGCCTGGTCCGTCTCTTCGAGGCACGTACCGGGCATCTACAGGCTAAAAGGGACGACACCTGGACGGCCAAATGTGCCGATTGTACGTGACTGGAAAACGCAGAGGCTCATCGAGAGCCGAGCGGGGATCATCACCTGCCATTCGTCGACAACCGAATTCGTGCGAGCCACTCGCGATAGGCTATCAGCCAGCTGCTGGAGCAGGTGTGATGCGAGACGGTTCGCGCCATTGATGACGCGAGGGGTGTCCTGATGAGATAAGAGATAAAACGACTGAAGAATTTCTTTCAAGTCAGGATTGCAGAGAGCTCTTCTTTGAGATGCTGGCCGGCAGTAAGGAACAGGCCGAATGGATCACGGGTCACGAGCTGCCTCAACATGGAATCGCATGAACCCCGGCACGTACCCTAGACACTGGACCCGAGTATCAACTATTCTGACTGGCAAATCTCGCCTGATCGGGCGTCCAATCTGCTGAGAATCATGATGATTTTGCAGCATCCATCAGCCAGTCAGCGAACGGTGAACCGAGCATCCCGCTCCAGTGGAAGTGGCGGAGGCCGCTGATTCAACAGAAACTCGGGCTCATCAAACTGAGAAGCCTCAAAAAACTCTGCCGGCAAATATTCCACGACAAACAAACAAATTGGAGGCGAAGCTGGCCATATTACTACTCGGATAATCAGTCAAACAAACGCCCTCTCACGAAACAAGCAAACAACCTTTTTGAGGCTTGACTTGACCCCATAGTGGCTTGGGAATTTGTAAGGCGGGGGTAGACGCGCGTAAGCCAAACAGAGGTGAGAACGTGACGGGGTACAGCAGGTACGAAGGGCACGTACCTGCCAGTACTTGTTTTCTCTTGGTCCAAGTTGTTTCCCAGGGCGCAGGATTGCATCAAGGCCCGTGCAGGAGGCGGACCCGCTGAGTCATAGAAGCACTGTCTTCCACTCACGAAAACTGCCTGATCACACAGTGTCGATATCGTGACAGACAGTATGCCCCACCGCTTCGATTCACCGTGACCCCACTTTTCCCAAGGGTCAGTAGCCTTCAGTCGCGCTGTGCCCAAAAATCCATTCCCCCATTTCTCCCCTTTCCACCAAAAAAAAGGGCGAGCCAGTCCAAAACATCGACCACCTTCCCCTCCCCCAGGTCCCAGCGACTTCCCAGGTCCTGCCCGAGTTACTTTGCCTCGAGGTACCGTCCATCGTCGCTCTCCCAGGCCTCTTTTTGCCTGTCCACCTTCATCCTCGATCCTACCGACGGATGCGAGGTATCGATTGTACTTCCCTTTACACGTTGCCCGAAACCTCAAGCTTCATCCTCGCTCGGCGGATCCACTGCATCTTGCCCTGCTCGTTGCTGCACCTGTTGCCTCTGCAACCAAAACTCCATCAATTTCTGGGTCACGACACCTTCTGTCGTCACCATCGCCGCCAGATCAGGCGCGCCTGTCGCATTCCCCTGTGGCCTTTTGCGTCCCAGGTAAGCCTTTATTCTACGTTTGCCATTGTAATCATCGCCCTTGGTTATTACCGCGTCTTCAAACCATGGTCATTCTCATTTGCACACGTTTTTTTTTTTTGCGCGTCGTGTCTTCCGTTGATGCCGAGTTGAGCTCCGGAAGTGAGCTTCACCGGGGCTTAGTCTGGTCACCTAACCACATGAATATGCCCTTTGCTCCATCGACCCTTGATGTACACACAACACCCTCACACACCTGCGCTTCACATTCATAATGTACTTTTGAGCTTCGGCTTCGAACTCGACTTGGTCATTGCCTCAGCCTCAGCCCAGACACCTCATCCCAACCACCAGAAAGAACCGGGGCTTCGGTCTGCTTCCCCATTTCACCTCGGCGCGTGGAAGTAGCACGGCATCTGACCGCGCCCGTTGCAAACACGTTCTTCCCAGCCATGCATTATACCGAAGCCTGTGGAAGGTTCAACCCTCCCATCATACCTTCTCACCAATCTTTGAACTGTACTAACCCCAACGAAACAAGCGCAGCCTTCGCAGAAGATTAATCACACTTTTTTCAAAGCCATCACGGTAACAACCTGTTGACACTTGCGCGGACACACAAAACCCGGGCAGCATTCCACCACACCACGTCCCTCTTACCAACCAGATTTCGACCCTACCCTCGCCCACACATCACTAGTTCCCATCTGGCAGAGAACTTCTCAAACACGCGAACACCCTCTACTCGTGTATCTGTCTTGTCCTAGCAATCCGGTGTGCGTTACTTGCCCCGGTTGTTGTCAAACAGTTCACGCCTTGGCGCCTGTCTTTATTTTCCCTTGGACTATTTCAAAATTTGCCCGTAAGTACAGTTTTCCCTCCTGTTCAATGACGCGATATCTGGTTCGTTCCTTGATTGCTTCTTTTCGCGTTTTGACGCGGTCGCGTCATGTGTGGGAGAGATGCCTGGCCCGTCATGATTCTTGATGAGCGCAATGCCTCTCTTCTCAAAAAGAGCAAGAAACATTTCTCATGACGACCCCTCGCATTGCAAGTGACTTGCGGGCTATGACTGTATCGCGGGATTGAGAGAGCTCAAGCCTCAAGACCCCGGTCGCGTCACCACACAGCCTGCGCGTGTTGCAGACCCACGCCTGCATATGACTGACCAGTCATTCTGGCTCCTGGTGGCCATCATGACTTGACTCCAACAGCTGTCCAACAGCTG
>SSHR01000122.1:0-17439 GCA_006518225.1 Fusarium neocosmosporiellum | reverse complement strand
AGATAGACAGGCAAGCATCAATTCAATCTCTTCTGGCTACACTCAATGTTGCACACCTATAACTCGCGAGAATCATGGTTGCTTTTAGTGCTGATCCTCTCTTCCATCGAGCCAGCTCGTGCAGTGGATGCATCGCGCAGACTATGTTTGTTAGCTACGAACTCGCGTCGAAGAGTACATCTCTCACCTTTTCGTTGATCCTTTGTCTGCAGTACTTGCACTTCTTGGTGTGCTTGATGATGGGCTCAGTCGAGGCGAGCTGGTACAGGTGTGCAAGACCATACAGCGAGAGGCCGAGCATGGCGAATGATATGACCTGGTTTATGAATGACCTGGTGCTGTTAGTCTCTGGACAAGACATCATGAGCGTATTCTCACCCATAGGCCATGACGACGGCGCCGTCATCTTGCGCCTGGTGCAGCGTGTTGTACCCGGTGGACGAGTTGAAGTTGGGTCCAGGCTTCAGCACCGCAAACTTCTCCTCCATGTTCTTGTTGAGCGGTAGAATGATGGAGATGGGCGGCATGAGCACATCACTGACAAACGACTTGACCAAGTCTGTGAAGGCAGCGGCGAGACTATTACTGTCAGCGTTGAAGCCTATGCAACACTCACTCACTCACTCACTCACATTAGACCAAAGGCAATCTGGAGAATGTTGCCCTGAAAGGCAAAGTCGACAAAGCCGTCCCAGAAGCGACGGACCCTTCGTTGGCCACGGCCGAGCAACGAGTCCGACTCCCCTGAGCCGGACTCTTCATCGTGGAAGCCGCCGGGCATGGTCTGGTAGCCAGTAGGCCGAGATGTTCCCCAGGGTCGAGGCAAGTTGAGGCGAGAAGCGACAAACATTTGCTGTCTAGTAGAGTCCGTAAGAGTCCTGGAGTCAAATCAGGTTTGCCATGTCATGACGCATACAAACAAGTTGTTGTATGTCGGTGGTTGGTGTGGCACGACAGTTGGATGCCTGTCAATTTATTCGAGGTCGGCGGTGACGTCACAATCACTATTCATGGGGTCTACCAAGGCGATCTTTAAACATTGCACGCATGACACTGAACAGACTCACTTGAGACCCAATTTGGATAGACCAGCTATCTTGTTACTATTTGATATTCACTAGTTGTTCGTGTGCCAATTGCGTGGCTATGTGTATATGTGTAAGTCATAAAAGGAGGGAACCATTCTTCAACACCCCTAAGCAAGTAAACACTCTGGTATCATAGCCGCCACCCCAAAACCGATTTTTTTACCAAGGAAAGTGTGTAAATCATTCTAGCTGTCAAGAATCTTTAGTAACTGCCCTTGCGAGGCGTCCACTGTCGCTTTCTCTCGCGTCGCATGAGGCAGAGGTGCGTCGCCCAGTAGATTGTCGCAGCAATCATGAGTCCGGCAGATGCCCAGGTCAAGGCGAGGAACTTTGTGCCAAGAGATGCGGAGATTCCAACATCATCGCCAACATCGTTGATCTTATCGACGCCCTTATCGCCGGCGACTGTCACGACAATGCTGCCTACTGTGAGACACAGCGCCGCGAGACTGGCGAGGACGAGGTTGGCTGCGTTGACACCACGGCGCGAGAAGAGGAAGAAGGCTGCGAGACTGCCTAGCATAGCAAGACCCGAGAAGCCCACGCCGAGGACGTAAAGCACAAACAGGGCGAGCAGGGCCGAGTTGAGCATGTCGATAGAATCTTGAATGTCGTCGGGCCAGTTAATATCGGCAAGGCTGAGCTGGAACGGGCCAACTTCGAGCTGGTGGTCGAGCATCTCGGTAAGGTTGAAGCGTTCTAAAAGGTCAGCACATGTCCCAGTGTTGCATCTTGGGTAACTCACTCTCAGGGGCCGAGTTGGTACAGTTGGTAACGTTGAACCCAACGCCCGGGCTCGTGGCATTGGGCTTAAAGTCTCCGTCGCACGTCGACATGACGTGGATAGAGTACCACTCGGAAACACCAAGCCTGTCGGCCAACTCATCCGCTACCTCGCCGGTAATGTCGTTGATCTCTCCCTTGATCTTGTCCTTGGCCTTGTTCCACTTGTCCTTGACACTGCCGAAGAAGCTGTCGTCGTCGTCCTCGTTGGTGGAAGCGTCGCTGCTGGTATCAATCAAGTTGTGACCGATCATCGAAGTGTTCAGCTGAACTTGTCAGTAAAGAGGCATACATGAGGAAACTCTTAACTTACCCGTGCTACAGCATACTCTTCCATAAAGCCTTCATTATGACCAGCAAAGAGGCATAGGATGGAGAGTATAAAGGCCACCAAGGATAACACCAAGGGGAAAAAGACAAAAAACCTCGACAACATGGTGTAAGTCGTGTCTCCTATCACAGGCGTCCTAGTCGAATATTCTCAAAGTATACAGCAAAAAAGGGAATGTCCAGAAAGGAATATCCAGGACATGTCCCCTTTGGGAGGTGCGGGTGCCCTATATAGGCATCCCTCCAACATCATGATGCAACATGATTCACAGTCAAAGAACGACCGCCATCCAAGCAAACGAAGAAAACCCAGCCGCCAGAGAATCAGAACCGGGTTTGACCCAGGTGAGCGCATCGCCCTGCAAATCATGGCCAGAAACAAAGGCCCTTTCCACATGCGGCATGCGTCCTGGCCAATCGTGGCCCGCCGCGGGTCCGAGGCGCTTGCGTCATGATCGGAGTTGTCCCCTTGTTTGCAGGGCGGCTGGGAAAACCGGTTCTCTGGCTTGCCGGTGGAGAAGACCCCCTGGAGGCTTGCTGTCAACCACTCGAGCCGCCCACCGACGACGCGTGTGAAACGGGGCGGCGAGAGGCTTTCTTTGTTAGTAAGTTGGCATATCCTCGTGTTTCTATCTTTGTTCGCTCAGAGAGGCCTCATCTCGTGTTTGGCGTCCTTTGTGGGCTTAGTGGATCTCCTCCCGCGTCAAGCTGTTGGACCCTGGATTTGAGTTAAGCATAATCGACAGATTATGTTGTCCCCCGACATGGTTTGCTCGCTACGTGGCGATTTTGGGTTTGGGACGAGCCTTGGCTGTGCATTAAATCAGTAGCACAACCACTAATGCAACTAATGACGAACAATGCACCCTGAACTCTTGACAACAGCCGTAAATGGCCTCTACCTATCTTTCCGCATCACGGATGGATGAATGCCTTTCAGCCTTGCTCTTCCTTGTTAGCCTGACTGACTGCTTGCCTCTCCCAACAAAGAGCGGGTCATCCGCTCAACCACCCAGTCGGCTTCCGTAGCTCAGTTGGTTAGAGCGTCGTACTAATACTTCAGTTTACACTGTAATATCGGTGATGCGAAGGTCTCAGGTTCAAGCCCTGGCGGGAGCAATCCCACACGCCTTCTGGGTGCTTTATTTTTGCATTTTTGAGGCCGTGGTGGTCGAGTTGTGCTCTGGTGATGTCCTGGGCTTGGTGTTGATTGATACTGAGGCTGTCACGTGGCGACCGTTGCACCTTAGGCGACCTTGACCATGAAGACAGCCTAAGGATTGCCAAATTAGGCAAGCAATCGCATCATGACTGCCTCCTTTTTGCTTGCTCTTAGGTAAACCGTTAGCCTAAAGCGCCCGAGTCGACGGGAGTGGCGTCAAAGGGAACGCTATAAATAGGTCTCTCAGCTTACTTTAATCTCTGGTTCTAGCTCTTCGATACGCCAGGCCTCAAGATCTTGTAAGAATGAAATGTCGGCTGCTTCATCGCGATACTCATCGTTCTCTTCAACTTGCTGAACAATGGCTAGGGCATATCTTTATCTTCTGAGATACACGTATGAGTACTGTGGAATATACACCCTAAGCGTGTTGAGACAAAGATGCTTGCGCCATTTCCTCAAGATGCCTAGGAGAGTCTGATGCCTTGAATCGGCCACGATCAAGTAGTTGGGTTAAGCATGTGTAAAACAGAGGTGCCTAGAGGTAGGGCCAGTTATGGCACACACGAACTTTGGGCTACGATGGTCAATTCATCATCCTTCAGCCAACAAACGACAAAATAGGTGGGCATCTAGAATAGCAAGAATTGCTTCGTATTGATCTTTTGCGTTTCTACTCCTGTATCGCTGCCCCCCTTGTGTTATCGCGTCTATCATGACATCCTCTTCATCACCCCCCGTCATGGCTTCTCATGTACAAATCATGTATCTTCATGCCTCTCTCATCTCATGCTCACTCCTCCTCCCGTTCATCAAGGCCACTTGATCTCACCTGGCACTCGGCCCCGTCTCTTACCCACGGCGCCCGACGCCCCTGATGCACCTGCTAGACCGGCCGGTGGCGGCATGCCTCCGTCTCGGCTGCCTAGACCATCTCGGCTGCCTGGCGCCCGACCCACGTTCTCCTTGTTGCTCATGCTGCTCTCGCTGCGGACGACCATAGGAATATCGCCTCGTGACCCAATGACAGAGCTGTTGCCGTTACCGCTGACTCCCACCGCTGATCGTGAGCCGCTGCCACCGGCCAGAGATGTTCGCGGGAGCCGGCTCTTGCCCGCGGCGCCTCCATGTGACAGAAATTCGCCGCTGATACGTCGGGGAATCCCCGTAGGACCGTCTCTGCTCCGTGGTCGGTATAGCATACCCTCTCGTTCCACCGCCGCCGAGCGTCGCGGGCTCGCTGCTACTTCTATGTAGGCATTACCCGCAAGGCTGGCGCGGCTTCTATGAGTTGGCGTTTGCGGAACCGACATGGACGAGTGCAGTCCAGGGGGTGTGTAGCTCGTATTACGTCGCGATCCCCGGCGTGATGAGGTCGAACTTGGTACAGAACTCGGCACGTTGTCGTGGGGTCTTCCACTGCCCTCGATATTCGACTTGACAAGCTCCGAAGCCAGGTTCCGCACCAGGACAGCCGAGTCCTTCTCTGATAGGGTCTGAATTGCAGCCATGAGAGACCGCACTTGGGAGCTGTTGAGTGACCGTGTTCCATCACCACTGCCCAATCCTGGCTCACAAGCATCCATGATAGTCCTCACCAGTCTGAGGAGGTTCAACCGCACAACAGCCTTCTTGTGTCCCAGGCGCTGCGCAATACCCGCAAACATCTCGGGCTTCGCCAGCGACGCCGCAACTGACGGGCTTAGGCGCAGCAGCTTGAGCAACGGTTCCAGAAGGTTCGAATCGAAGGCGTTGAGTCGGTTTGTGCCAAAGCAGCTGACAATGGCGCGCGTGAAGCTGCCCTCGACCAGATGGCTCTCCACGTTGGCCGTCTCCTCCTGCAGCCAAATCAAGATGGCATCAAGCGCCGTGACTTGCCAGTACTGATCCGTAAGTAGTGACACGTAAAAGTCGAGACCCTTGTTCTGCCAAAGGTATCTCCGCCCCTTTGATCCTGAATGTGCCATGTCGCAGAGGATCGGAAGGGCAAACTCCTTCGGTGGACGGTCGGTTTGCATGATACGTAGAAGCAGCGGGATAATACCACCAACCGCAGCATCCTCCTGGCGTTCCTTGCTCAGACGACAGAGGTTGAACAAGGTGTTGAGAACCTGGTTGGAGATCTCGCGGAAATGAGTCTGACCCTTCTTCATGCTGTAGCTAAGAAGATCAATCAGGAACTCGATAGCATCAGCTGAGTGTAGTGATTCGATAGTTGTCGAAAGCATCGAGAGGTTCTTGATGAACTTGAGCATCGTGATCTGGTGGATGGGCGTCATACGGCGTAGATCCTTCAGTACGCTCTTCAGCACCTGCCGATCTGCCACTACCTCCTTGACGTAGTTCTCCGCCTGGCTGAAGAGATAGAAAATGTTGACAATTCGTCCCTCAATAAGCTCGCCGAGCTCGTCCTCGCCCTCCTCGTCAAGAACCCTGTGTAGGACCAGGGCCAATGGATAAAGAATCTTGCTTCGTGAAAAGATTCTGCAAAAGTCATTCTTGGGCGTTGGGCCTTGGAGCTCAAAAACGTTCCAGATTCCGTTGACACCAATAAGGACCAAGTCTCTAGTAACATCGTAGTCTTCGTCGAGGAACTCGACCAGGACGTTAAGACCACCTGCAGATACAAACATTTGTAGTGTTAGTGTAGACGTCTGATACATCTGACGAACAAAGGCAGCTGCCTCGAGGCGGATCTCGTCAGAGTATTGCCGTGCAGCAAACTTGGTAATGATGGGAATTCCACCGACGAAGCAGAGGTTCTCTTGAATTTCCACGTCATCCAGGATAATCTTGGAATGTTAGCCTGTCTCCTGATGTGGGTGACTGCAGACTTACTGCATTGACAACCTTGAGCAGCTGTAATATCATGTACTGCCTGCTCTTGACTGTACATGGCTCTAGGATCTCAAGAATGGGCAACAATCCGTGGGCGCTGATAATCAAGTTCTTCACCTCGCTGTTCTCCCAGAGCAAGGC
Organism: Fusarium neocosmosporiellum; assembly: GCA_006518225.1. NCBI lineage: Eukaryota > Fungi > Ascomycota > Sordariomycetes > Hypocreales > Nectriaceae > Fusarium > Fusarium neocosmosporiellum. The sequence goes on along the minus strand of SSHR01000122.1, from coordinate 11,097 downwards.
AAGCTACACATGGTTAGTAAATCCTCAATCAAAAGGTTATCAAGACTCACAAGATCCTCGGAGAACTCAGCCAGGGCGTCCTCGCCCTCTGTCGTCTTCAACGACCTCACCAATCCCTCGACCCTCTCTGCTAACCTGGCGTGTCGATCCCTGGCAATATTGGCTTCCAAGTCCATCTCGTCCCATCCTGGGTCCATCGATGCAAACGGATCATCCTCATCCTCGTCGTCTCCTAGCCAGGAGTTGCTCGATACGCGCGACATGAGCATCAACCCACCATCCTCAGAACCCCTCTCGCTCTCCTCCTTTTCGGCTATCGAGTCTTCGGGGCCGAAAATATCGCTAAAATCTTCGTCGTCGTCCTCTGCGAATTTCTGAATCTCTATCGACGACCGAGTACGTCGCATGGGTCGATCGGGAAGCACGGATGGCCGAGAGCTGGGCTTCTTCTTGATGCTGCTCCCAACGGGATCCTGCATCGATCTCGGTAGGGTCGTAAGGTCTGATGGATGGAATAGTTGTGGTGCATCGCTCTGCCGTGAGCTCTGAAAAATTGTGAGCCTGGATAGTCCATCATGACAATGCAACCTACTCTTCGTACAGCCTGATTCACCTTGTGAGTGAATACACTATCATTATCCACAAATAGATCCGAAAAGTCCTCGACGCTGTGCTCGCGATACACAACGTCTGGTCTCGAAGGGAGCTCAAACTTGTTAAAGTGTGATTTCGTAGGCGATCTGGTCCGGCCTGAGCCTACGGCCCTGCTCGAGCTCGACTTGTTCCGGCTATGCGATTTGGGCTCCGGAGTCTTGGTGGTCTTCTTCGGTAGAGGCCGGATCGTCTGTTCCTGAGGATCATTGTCCTGCCAATGATTCGGGCCCTTTATCGTCATGAGTTCTCCCTCAAAGTCGTCGTCGTAGGCGCTGCTATCGTTTCTTCCATCATTCACCGAGGCAAACGCCTTGAGGCGGTCGCTGGACAAGAGGCCGCCAAAATTATCCTGGGGCTTGAGATGGGGTAGCTGCAGCGCACTCGGTGAGATGGCTGTCGCAAAGTCGTCATCCCAGTTGTCGTCATCTGTGTAGATTAATGTCAGTCCCTGGAAGGAGCTTGAACGGATTCGGTCGACCGAGGACGCCAAATGCCCGGTTGCGGTTTAAGGCGACCGGATCGCCGAGAGAGTTGCACATACCAGCGAGTTCAGGCTTACTGAAAGCTTCAGCGCCGGGCCGGGGCTTTGCGAGGGTCAAAGAACCCTTGGCGGGCGTTCCACCGAGGAACCGTGTCGAGGGGCCTGATTCGGAACCAGTCGAGGCTCGGAGCGATGACTCGGATGACTTGAGCGCCTTGTTCCACTGCTTGACCTCCTCAACAGCGTCGCTGAAATTGGCTGGTGCTTTTGATACGGGTGCTTCGGTTCGACGACAGCCTGTGATCCAAGCATGGCGGAGCAATTTGCGGGCTGTTACACGAAGATTTGGGTCTTTCTGAAAACATTGCATCAGAAAGTCTCGGGCGGCCTGGATCAAGTCAGCAAAGGGCGACAGGGACAATTGGGTGAACCAACCGCCGAGATCCCTTCAGGTAGAGGGGGGTGGTCGTCGTTCACTATGGCGAATAGCGCGGGCATGGCGGCGAGGTTGTGGTATGGGGGTTTGCCTTGGAGAAGCTCGATGACGGTGCAACCGACACTCCAGATATCAGAGGCAGAGCTTGCTCCAGACAGCTGGATGATCTCAGGTGCCATCCAGTAGGGGGTGCCAACAACTTGCGCCTCCTTGTCTTGTCCACCAGCTAGAGTGCTGGTGGAAACTCCGAAATCTGCGAGTTTGACTGTTCCATCCTTGGTGGTGAGAATATTGGCGCCCTTGATGTCTCTGTGGATAACACCCTGGTCGTGGAGATACTGAAGTCCCTGTAGGACTTGGGTCATGTAGACACCAACGAGATTCTCGGGGAATTTGCCATAAGCCTTGCAGATTGAGTGCAGGGAACCATTCTCGCAGTACCTAGTTGGTCAGTCAGGCCTTTCGAGGATGCATAGGGAATTCGTACTCGAGAATAATATTGAGGGCGTCAACGGACTTGACGTATCCAATATACTTGACAATATTGTCGTGCTGTGGTGGTTAGAAGTTATATCGTCTGCAGAGGGAGCTTCTTACATGAAGATTCTTGAGCAAATTAATTTCACTCTAATCGTCGCTCCGTCAGCATCTCGGTTCCAGGCAACCCAATAAACCCCCGTTATTCAACTTGTCCGGGGACAAACCCACCTCGATCATGCGTAGTTCACTCTTGGGCAGATCCGCGAGCTTGATCTGCTTGACAGCAACCGCCTCGCCGTTGCCCCAGTTGAAAGCCTTGTATACGGATCCAAAAGCGCCCTTCCCGAGGCATTCACCTAAGCGCTACACGCAGATATAACGTTAGCACTTTGGCACAACTTTCCCTGAACCCAGACGCTTCCTCCTCTCGTCCTGCAAAAAAATATTTCCGGCGCGGGAGCTTGGAGAGTGTACGCACGTAGTCCTTGAGCCCTGGATCCTGCAGGGCAGAGCTCTCGCGGTGTTTCTCCTTGCGAGAGGGCGTGCCGGGCATGGGTCGCTCGCGGCTGGCCACGGCGGCGCGGCCATTGGCATGGAACTGCCGCTCGGGCAGCATCTCTCGAGCACGCTCTCACTGCGTGAGGCTCGGCTATAGCGACGGCCAGCTGAGAATCTGCCTCCTCGGGACGAGCAGAGGCGGGCGATAGGGAAGAGAACCAGGTTTCTGTGTCAAGACGGAGATCTCATTCCTGGCAAAGATCGAGGCAGGGGAGGGCGAGGAGCGGTAACGGTTCGTTTCTACATGCGAAGTCGAGATTGAGATCGTCTTTGGACCGCTCAGTAACGTCGGCCGTCTCGTCGAGGAGGTCGTGCGGTTCGCAGGGTCGTCGAGGTCGTCAACGTGATCGAGTCAAGGGTTGTCGGAGGGGGACGAGAGAGAGAGCAAGGTTCGTTTCGTTTCGTGCGGCCGCTAAAACGAGAGACGGGTTGGACTACGCACAGAGGCCCAGCGAGCAAGGAGGGGATCAGACGGTCAGGTTTGCAAGAGAGAAAAGAAGAATGAGTGACAACTGGGCGGAAATTCGGCTTGACTGGACCAAAAGATTGATCCCCAATCATGGACCTGCGCTCGCTTGAGGTGTTGTTTCTCGCAACCCAACCCGGACCCGGGTACCCGTACCTGCGGTCCCTGCCTGCTGGCCTCCGCCGAGTGGCCGCTGCCTGTAACTCCAGCGCTGTTCAGCGCCCTGCAGAGGCCTGGCCCGCTACTGGGCCGCAGGTCCCGATACCTACAGGGCTGTCTCCCGGTACTGGACGGGCAGTGCGGGCTGTTCCCCACTGGCTCATGGCCCGCGCATGGCCCCCGATTCTCCACTGTGAGGTGAGGTGGCTCTCTGCTGGTGACACCCAACAGCAGCAACCACGCGGACAACGAAGCAATCCATCCATTCATCCATACCTGGGGGAACGGTAGACTGCAGATCTCTATCATGATCATGATGGCTCATATCTCAAGGGTTAAAAATCGGTGTCTTTCCTCGACAATGCTCTAGCTTTCCGTTGAAACAGCCCGAGTTCATGCCATGCCATGTCATGTAATGCAATGCATTCACTCACAACTCTCACTCATCTCTCCTTGTAAGGCTGTCTGTCCGAAAGGGCAGCATGTCCCGCTCATTCCTATTGGGCGACGCTCCTAGTCAAAGTGTCGCAGAATTTCCAAGACGTCTCCATCGCTCTCGAGTAAGGTAAGCCGTCCCCCAGAACTACAACGACGGGTTACGGCATTGGTGCGCCTCTCACCGCCGGCAGGATGGAAGGACAATAAAAAAAAGAAAGTGGCCGAGGAATCTCATGTGTGCCCGAATCGGTCGTCATACGCACAATGTGCTCTTGACACCCGGCTTATTCTCTTTCAGCCAGCTCCTGCGACGCCTCAACTACTAGTTACGGCCAGGATGACTTGTAAGCGAACAGCCAACAACCCAACCCTCGGGCAAACTACAGTGACACTTCCCTGCTCGCAACGCAAACGATACCGATCTATCATCGACTACCGCCCCTAGCCTCGGGCCACTAATGCGTCTCATCCCGGCATGTACGACAGACTTGGGGGGGCTGCGAACCTCCGATCTGGAGTACATCGTCGCGGCCATGCCAACTCGAGAAATGCGCTTACCTCTCTTTCTTCACACCATGTCGATAGCCCCCTTGTCCGTAGCTGGTCAGGGATATTCCACTGCCGATCGATTTCGACTTGCACGCGCGGGGGGAGACTTGTTGTAAGCAGTAACCAACGCGTTCAGGCTATCCCCTGATCAAAGCGCAATCACTCTTGGCCCAGCCTGACGTGACGCTGGCATGACGATGTCTCGCACCCTCCGTCCGGCCAGGGGATACTCGTCAATGCGGCAGGACATCCTCGTTTCGTCCTTGCTGCGTCTTACCAATCGGTTGGTAACTGTGTACGCGCGGATGCCCTCAAGAGCCCTGACACCCTCGACGCTCAACTGCACCAAGGAACGTAGAAACCCTCGCATCTTGGCACCTTATACCCTCGTATTTCTCATCTGTGTCCTGCAGTTATCGCGACCAACAGCACGCAGCCGTTCCGAAGACAAGGTACTTCAAGCCACCATCGTTTTGCATCTGCCAGGGCCTGTCTAGACGAGGGTCCAGGCACATGTATGACGCCGCAAATCTATCCAAAACACCCTCGCAATAAGCCCAGCAGTTAAAGCACTCGATGTGACCAACATCTATAGCTCATGATATTGAATTGTAGCGTGGGCAAGTTCCCGCACGACAGCTAAATAAAAGCACCCGCAATTATACAGAATTGACTCTAACACCCATTAACCGTTGACCGTCCCAGGATACTCAGACATCTAAACCTGACACTCCAACGCTTCCTCGCTATTGTTTTCCAGACCCATTAAGCACCTTGTCAGTTTTGATCCGTTATAAAATACATAGCAAATGTGCCCGCTCGCTTATTCAGGTCCATCTCCTGGCAAGTTTCGACTAAGGCCTGCCTCGGCCCACCACTCGTCCGGTATATCTTCACGGCGTGCCAGACTTCGAACAATGCGCTGCATTCCCATCCAGTCGTCGTCTCCAACAATTGTGTTGTTTCCCGATGTTGTTGAACCCTCTCGAGTAACCCCCCATCGCTCCAACACTTGCTCGTCATCTGAGTTTCCTACGGATAATTGTCCCACCCAACCATGGCGAGGGCGTTGATGAGCAAGAGGAGGCAATGGACCATCTAGCTCAGCCGTGTTTCCCGTGGCATCCTCCCCGCTGAGCAAGGGGCCGTCCGGTGATCGTCGCCGCCGAGTGGCCGAGGATTCGGAGTTGACTGCCCCACTACCCCGGCTGATAGGCCCGCCGACCGCTCCATCCAAGTCGTAATCGGGCACTCGGACCCGAACACGTCGCAACGCATCCCGACGACGACGGATTAGTGCAAAGTCCGGATGCTCGTAATCAGGCGATTCTGTGTCCGAGTTTTCGCAGCCCGATTCGCAAGCCTGGTCAGCCGACGTATCGTGAGGCGGGTCCGGAGCAGTCAGAGGTGTGCTTGACGATGCACCCGCACTTTGAGATGCAACGGTCGATGCAAAAGATGAGCCCGCGCTGGGGGGTTGAGGGTCGGGCGTGAGGGTAGTCAAGAGCGTGTCCCACACCTCAGGGCTGAGGCTTCTGTCACGATCACCAAGTCCATCAACACCTCGGTTTTGTTGCGAGGTTGCGTTACGTCGACGCTCAGTCATTTCAAGTCTAGCCATTGCGCGGCTTCGAAACTCGGCTCGCCGGCGTCTTCTCTCTTGTTCGACGTTTGATGAGCGAGTAGTTGTAGGTGGCTGTTGAACGAGAGGGGGAGGCCTTCGCAGTGGTCCATCTTCATCCTGCCGAGAGCTAATCGGACCAACCTGGAGAGATGTTAGCGATAATGCTCAACTAGTAAGAACAGATGCCAAGAACTGACAATTCCAGCCCGACTGTATCGCGGCAGGGTTTCAAATGTCCACCATCCAAGATCGACCTGCTCGTCTGGCTGCTCATTAGTCGTTCCAGATGCGGGCCAGTTATCCCTGAACAGAGAAGTGAGTTGTTCCTCCAGGGTGTTTCTTCGCCGATCTTCAGGCCTCGTCTCTCTCGGGCCATCGCGAAATCGCACAGAGTCTGGGACATCGGGACCCGTCATGGCATCGACATCAGGACCAATCCTCGACACCAGGTGGCTCTCCCTCAAGGGGCTAGGCCGCCATCTCGCCATGAAGTCCCGTTCTCCGCGCTCGCGATCGCGAATGGAGAGGTGACGGCGCACTGCAGCGCGGCGCTCGCGATAGTCGGGACGTCCATGGCGACGAATTCCAGAGCGGTTTGGTGACGTAGCTCTGCTCTTGTCTGAAGCTTTAGGTGGGAGATCTGACTCGACAGGGGCGATAAACAATCTGTAGATGCAATCAATCAGTGCATGTCCAAAAGTTAATCTTCGCTCGGTGACACAAAGCTGAAATGCACCAACGCCCTCGTAGTTTAATGCAACGGCAAGGCGGATTCACGGTCGGAGCACGATCTATGTTGCGCCGGCTTGCGAAGCGATAGCGAAAGATGGATCGACCGGGGATCACTGCGTTGGCGCGATGGCAACGAGAGGTATCCGAGGAAAAAAAAAACAAGGCTGCGCTTACGGGAGACCCATGGCTGTAGGAGCGAAAGCAGTGATAAAGAATGCTAAAAGCGAGCGACAAGAAAAATAAGCCGAAAAATAAGCAACACTTGAACAAATGCAAAATGCCAAAATGTTCAAATGTTGGCCTGAAGAAAGGTGAGATGGTTGATGACGGCGCTGCCTAGAGCCGGAAGCGTGAAGCGTGAAGCGGGCGGGTAATTAACCGGTGGAGAGGATGAAAGAATGGAGTCCGAGACGGTCCAGCAAAGGGGCGTGGGGGGTAGAGATTCATTCGAGAAGAAGTGACGAAATGGAGCAGCCAATCAGGCGGTGGCGAGGCTTGAAGTCTGGTCGCGCGTGCGCGTTGAGTGAAGCGTGTCTCGCGTGATCAGGGCTGTTAGTGATTGGTGCAGGTTTGAGACGAAATGTCAAGCAAGTTGGCAAGGGACTAGCAAATCGTATCAGATGTGGCTCGTGCCGCCAGTTCGCCCGATAACGGATTTGGCCACCTGTGGCGGAGGGGTACTGTGGCTGGTGCGTCAAGAGTGGGTCAATGCTTCCAGACTTCCTCGCCTCAAGCGAAAAATAATGGCCCGTGATAGACTCTCTCATGCGTTGATGCCGATGCCGATATCCAACTCCCAGGCATCCTAATCTGTCAATTCATCCCGGGATTGCATCAATTAGCATCCCCGGAGCCTCCTACGGCACCTCGTCTCCGCAGCGCCGGGCTCGGTGAAATGCCGTCTCACCCTCACCATGCCTTCCGCACAGGAAATCCAGTTCGCCATTAACCGCATCTATCGAGCCCTGGCCAACAAGAGGAAAGCGGGCTACCGAGACATTCGTTTGGGCCTTGACCGAATTAACCGGGTTGTCCCAGACACTCAAGAGTGGAAGGGTGTTCATGTCGCCGGTACCAATGGCAAGGGCTCAATATGTGCCTTTCTTGCCGGCCTGTTCAAGCTCGCCGGACTCAGCTACGGCAGCTTCACATCACCCGCCTTCCCAGAGAGACATAACGGCGTCACCATCAATGGCCTCTATGTGAATCCACGGATGTACGAGATGGAGATGAGGCACGTCGAGGCCAAGTGGGAGCGCATCGCCACTAACTGGAGGTTTCAACACGGCGAAGACCCCGAAGGCCTATCACCATTCGAACTCGAGACAGCAACCGCCTTCCGCGTTTTCAACAAGATGCATGTCCCCTACGGCATCGTCGAGGTTGGCATGGGTGGAGCCACCGACGCTACCAATGCCATGAAGGAAAAGGCTGTCACCGTCATATCAAAGATCGGCCTTGACCACCAAGAGTTTCTCGGTAACAATATCGAGAACATTGCCAAGGTCAAGGGCGGTATCATGCAAAGAAACGTCCCCTGTATCGTCGACCATACTAACCCCCCCTCCGTCATTCATGCCCTCAGAGAGCACGCTCGCCAGGTAGGGACAGATATCATCCTCACCTGGAAGGCTGAGCCCTTCCTCATGACTCTCGACAACTCAAAGTGGAAACTTGAGAGCTACCAAGTTCAGAACCTCCTCTGTGCTGCCCTCGCCTTCCGCCATTTATTTCCTCTAAAAGAAATTGACTTGAACAAGCTCATGGCCACGAACCCCTTCTTGCCCGGACGAATGGAAACGGTACAGATCTACCCGCCGGCTTCTGGTCTTGAACCAAGAAGCATTCTCGTTGATGGAGCTCACAACATGTTGGGAATCGAGGGTCTGGTTAGCCATGTCGACAAGCACATGCGAAAACCAGATCAACCAGTGACCTGGGTAATGGGTATGTCTTCAAGCAAGCACAAGCCTTTCCACCGAATTATCGAAAAGGTTGTCAAGCCCCAAGACAACCTAGCTTTTGTCGAGTTTACTCCCGGCACCAACGATCCCCAGCCTGCACCCGCCAACTATGGCACCGACCACGGCAAGACTATTGTCAAGACTCCTGAGCAAGTGTACGATGGAGAACCCACCATTGCGAACGCTCTACCATGGGCTTGCGAGAAGGCTGGCCAGGATGGTCCAGTAGTTGTGACAGGGAGTCTTTATCTCATCCGAGAGCTCTTTGGCCTTGAAGGTGTTCGTCGGGCACGACAGCTGGGCACACGGAGGCCTGGGCGAGCGCAACTATACCGATATGTCAAGTTGGCGCAAGAGAGGAACTTGACAAAGGAGGAGGCTCGGGAGTTCAAGCAAGCGAGGCGGCACTTTCATCTGTCGCCCCTCCGAAGCAAAGTCTTCTCCAATGTACGTGACGGTGGCAGTCCTCAATCCCCGGAGGTGTCCGCTGAAACGTCAGAGCAGCAGCGCAAAGCCGCGTACCACAAGAAGCAGGAGGAGGGATACAAGAAGACCATCGTCGCTATCCAGAACGATCTAAAACGACCAACTACCACTAGTAGTGGTGGGAGTGCCGAGGAGGCCGTCGAGGCGGTGGGAAACCTTGCTGCTCGGCTCGAGGACCTCAAGAACCAGGCCGCGATGCACAGGAAGGAGTATGAGGCGGCCATGGTCAAGATTAGGGGGCATACGGCGATGGCTCACAAGAAGTACATAGGCTATCGCAAGATCTTTGGGCGGCCAAAGAAGTCCAAGGCAGAGGCCGGGTCCCCATTCCTCTCGGCACCGGGGGGGAAGCCTGTCACGGTGCGCAAGTCGTCCGTGACATGGAGCGAGCAAAAGGTGGATGAGGCGGCGGCATTGGCTGAGCAGAGGGGAACCTCGAAGAGGAGGAATAGGAGGTCTGCGCCGAAGGAAGCAAAGAACGTTGACCCCTTTGCCGCGAAGCTGACTTCGGCCCGGAGGGACCAGTGAGCAGCTTGAATGATGGATGGTCTTGAACGAGTACATGTCTTGAATACCTGCAGCCGGTTGTACTATTATAGAGCGAGGGGTGCATCGACAGGGAGCACAGGATTGGATATGGAGATTGACAGGACCTACCTGATTGTATATTACGACGACATAGGCAAGTCTATCTGGGCTGAGCATTCAGCATGTATAGTTGATGACAACATCGCCATTTCTCCACGCCAGCGTCTTCAATCAGTTCTTGACCAGAGAAACATACCCTCTCTACTTGGTCCTTGGTCTTCATGGTGTTAGTCAAACCTCGCATGAGCTGGCCTACATCACATGATCAGACCCTCATCTCACCCCAAATACCGCAAACTTGCGAATCCCCTCATTACACACCTCCACATGGCGCCCACACACCTCATCATCGTCTGCTGTCACGGCATCTGGCTCGGCGGGCCAAGCCACGGCGCCGACGAGGCCGAGTGGCTCATCGCCGACTTTCAGCGCGGCGAGACCCCCACCTTTATCCAGCACGTCAAGGCCGGTGTGGAGGCCCTAGCCCTTGACCGGCCCGGCTCTGCGCTGGTGTTTTCAGGGTGAGGTTCCCGTGTGGCACAGTCAAAGCCAGGGTTCTGACAAGATAGGGGCCCTACGCGCAAGGAGACCAAGATATCCGAAGCTCAGAGTTATGCAAATATCGCTGCTGAGCACGACTACTGGGGACTCTTGCAGGATAAGCCATCTGGCGACGAGGTCTTGGTAGAGGAGCGAGCACTGGACTCGTACCACAACGTCCTCTTCTCCTTGACGCTCTTCTACTCCAAGTTCAAAGCGTGGCCTTCAAAGATCACCATCGTGAGCCACGGCTTCAAGAAGGAACGACTCGTCGACGGACACTGCGCAGCCATTGGATTTCCCTTGGATCGCGTCGCATTCATTGGTATAGACCCGCCTGGCATGGTAGCTGCTGCCGCAGGAGCTTCTGATGGAAACGATAAAGAAGAGGCCATCAAGGGTGTCGGGTTGGCAATGGGCGAGTGGAGGAGTGATCCTCATGGACGAGGAGAGAGCTTGGCTGGGAAGAGGGCGAAGAGGAACCCCTGGGGAGCGAGCCAGGGCGTCTTCCCAGATGAGCATATTGACCGTGGTGGTTTAGTGGTGAAGTTGCTGGGTGGGAATGAGGTTCTTGACGAAGAGGCGGCAAGGCCATGGTGATTCTCTACCACGCGGGGGATGGGGGGTCCAGGGCAGTGTGACATGCGGCTTGCTTAGGGCTATTTTGAAGAGCAAGTCTGTTTTATAATAACCCTCTGGCTTTATAATAGAAAATAAATACTAACCTAAGAAAACATCTCTTGAGATTAACAGGGCTATAACAGAATGTTAAGCCCCTAATATTCTAGTATCAGGCTTATAGAAATAAGAGCTATTCTTTCTCAAGATCTTGCCTCCTTGATATTCTAGCTTTATGATATGGTGTTTAACTTTGGAGCATACCACAATATCTAGATTATCTATAGAACGCTCTTCTCCCCATCTCTTATCTTCCCCCTCCCC